>JAJGRW010002181.1:0-35822 GCA_025461045.1 Carex parvula | reverse complement strand
TACGAAGTTCACAATTCAAATCCTTTAAGGAAATAAAAGTTAGAGTAATCGAATTGTGGGTTGAATCATAATTATTCGAGGGTTGAACTAGGGATTTGGAAAATATGCATGGAGATTTTAAAGGATGGCAAGATCATACAAGTTTTTCAATTTTTGAGAGATATATACTTGATATAGGGTTGAACTGTAGATCGAATTATATTTCAAAGTTTAAATGTTGCTTAGGGACAAGCAAAGTTCAAGCTTGGGGGTATTTGATAGGTGTATTTTATATACACCGTCGGTCTAGTTTTTATCATAAAATAACACCAAATATCTTGTATTTTGGATATAAAGCGAATATAATACACCAAGAATCAAGTTACTGCGTTCGCTCGATGTTTCAATGCAGGAAACAGTTCAAAATGAAGAAAAAACTGCCCAATGCGGACGCATTCTCCCCCAGTGCGGACGCACTGGGTACTTAGCCGATTTTCCAGCAGCGCAGACCTCACAGACGAAAAGTCCGAGCGTAATGCGTCCGCATTCAACATCCAGTGCGGACGCATTCGCTACTTAGCCGATTTTTGCGACTTTCAGAATCTTCCGAAATACAGAAGTTCAAGGCCAGTGCGGACGCACTCACATCCATGCGGACGCACTCAGTACTTAGACTATTTTTGAAATCTTCAGATTCTTTGGAAAACAGAAAACAACATGCCAGTGCGGACGCACTAAAATCCAGTGCGGACGCACTAAAATCCAGTGCGGACGCACTCATGAAATTTTGCAGAAAATCCAGAAAAGGAAACTTGAAACCAAAGGAGGTTTGGAGCCAGTGCGACCCAGACCACACGCACCCAACTCCAGTGCGGACGCACTGGACTCGCAGACAGGCCAGAAATTCGCTAATCCAGGAGGTTTTCTATTCTTGGATTCCAAGGAACCCGTTTTTAGAAGGCCAATAATAGCCATAGCAGTCTGAGGAGTGCACCCACTAACTCCACTACTATCCTCTAAATTGGGCAAGGCCTTTGGCTATAAAAGGAGAAGAATTTCATCTCTCTCATCATCCATATTTTTACCCATATTCCATATATTGAGAGAGAGAGATCCTGCAGAAATTCTAGAAGTTTTTCCAAGGAAGGAGAAGAAGAAGATTCAAGCAAGGAGTCGGCAAGATCGAGGTTTTAGATCAAAGAAGGGTGTAATCATTTCTTTATCTCATTTCTTATTGTTTTTGCCAATCTTTGTTATGGATCTCTCCAAGAGAGAGTAGTTCTCTTTCTAGGGGTTTAGGTCAATGCATGAACTTGTTTAATTCTATCTTATTCGGATATTTGTTTTTATTATGATTGTGTTATCGGATTTGATTGTTAATTTCTGTGATTTATTCTTTATGAATTTCATTAGTACTCGTTCCTTTGAGTTCACCTGGTTAGGGTTTATTGAATTGAAGTAGTTTTGAAATCGCGTTGATCGTGTTTTTCCGCTTTAAGTTTATTAAATTCCGGCATTGGTCATGAGGAGACTACTAATTGAAACCATAAAGACACACCTTAGGATTGGGTTAGAAGCGACCGTACTTTGATATCCAATCCGGAACTATAGAAATTAAAGTTAGGATTTTGGTGAAGGACCGAAAGGAGAAGGCAAATCCTAAATTAGGACACCTTAGAACAAATATCGATATATGCTTTGTAGCATGAGATTAAATATCCCTCTAGGTTAGTGACAGCCCTAGAATTCGAGGCACATTAATTCATAGAGCGCAAAGTAGTCGTATTAATATTTGTTTCAAAGGCTAACATAGGTTAGAAACCTCATCAAATCAACATGAATTTAAACAAACCGAATAAATAGAATTAGCAAGGAATTGTAGACCGAATACCCCTAGATCTCCTTAAACTTGAAATCAAACCAATCTTTCTTTCCTTTATTTTATTTACATTTATTGTTTGAAACTCCTCTCATTCGGGTATTGAACCCAACCTTAGGATTTTAGAACAAAACCCCCCCCATTTACTTTTATTCTTTTGTTTTAGAAGTAATTTTCTTTATTAAAAATTAGTGTTTCCCTTTCTCCCTGCGGATCGACACCTTAATACTACAATCGATAGGTTGTGCGCTTGCAACTAACCTATTCTTTGAGTACGAAGGTTTATAAATTTTAAAGGCAAAAAGAGTACCAAATTCCTATATCTAAAATACTCAACAAATGATTTGCATAACACTTTGTTGGGCCACGCTTCTGCTTGGGCCTAAATACAAAATGCATTAAAACTTGTGGGCCGAGAAATGGTCTCAAAAAATTTGTGAGGATCGTTCATGAACCATAATGTTTTTTGAGGCTCTAGTTGGTTCGTTACAGGAAAAACCCTAAACCCTAAATCGCCTATACTTCGAAACTCATTACCTCACGACCCACTTGCTTCCCTCTATCGCTGCCGATTCTTCACAGGTATGAGATAAGAAATTTCCAATGATATGAGAAATTAGATGTTTTAATATGTACTGAAATTACAAATTTTATTGTACAACAGTGTCGTGCCAGAAGGTGTTTGAATAAATGCTTTTGTGAAGAATCAGTAGCATGCCCGATGAGGTTCTCACACATATCCTATCATTTCTTAGTACAAGAAACGCCGTGCAAACATGCATCTTGTCCAAAAGATGGAGAAACACATGGGCATCTGTGCCGGTTCTGGAATTTGACATTGATGAGTTAATGCCAAAGACTTTTGTTGGTAAAATGGCTGTAAAATTTGTGACCGAATTCGAATTACTTGTGAAAAATGTGTTTGAGAAACGAGACACATCTTGTGTAATTAATAGATTTCGACTTCGGTTGGATTATTGTGGGTATTACTTGCCTTGCACTCAAGTTGTTGCCGATTGTATTAGTGATGTGATGAAGTTGGGGCCTCGAGAGTGCTCAATCAAATTGCGTTCATGGGCATGTTTCAATTTAAATACCGATCTGATTTTCACTTGTGCATCACTAATAGATCTACAGCTGTGGGTTTTTAGAAATGTTGTTCCTCATGTAGATATAGAACCCAACTCAATAAACCTTCCTTGCCTCAAAACCCTAAACCTCACTGGCCGTGTTAGTGATGATTTTTTCAAAAAGCTTTTGTTAGGGTGTCCAGTGCTTGAAGAATTAGTAATATCACGTTCTATGGACAAACACACATCTGTGTCGGTTCTGGAATTTGACATTGATGAGTTAATGCCAAAGACTTTCCATGGTAAAATGGCTGCAAAATTTGTGACCAAATTCGAGTTACTTGTGAAAAATGCGCTGGAGAAAAGAGACAAATCCTGTGTGATTAACAGAATTCGACTTTGGTTGGATTGTTGTGGGGTTTACTTGCCTTGCACTCAAGTTCTTGCCGATTGTATTACTGATGCGATGAAGTTGGGGCCTCGAGAGTGCTCAATCAAATTGCTTTCTTGGGCATGTTGGAATTTAAAATACGATCTTATTTTCACTTGTGCATCACTAATAGATCTACAGCTTTGTGTTTTTAGAACTGTTCTAGCTATAGAACCCAACTCAATAAACCTTCCTTGCCTCAAAACCCTAAATCTCACTGGCAGTGCTAGTGATGATTTTTTGCAAAAAGCTTTTGTTAGGGTGTCCAGTGCTCGAAGAATTAGTAATATCATGTTCTATGGGGATCATTGAGATATGTTCCAACACATTGAAGAAGTTGGTTATTCGTGATTGGTATGAAGGAAATAGATTACAGATTTCCACGCCTAATCTCCTATGCTTCGAAATTCATATCACGGATGTAATGGATATGGGGCAAATTCTTTTGCTAAATATGCCATCGCTTGTTGATACGTTTATCTTTATTCCTTTTTTGTATGATGACGATGATTATATTACTGGGGTCCCTAAGTTTCTTGCCAGCTTTCCAAATCTCGAAATCTTAAAGTTAGAATTTCATTGCATCGACGAAAAGGTACACTTTCTGTGCAATATATTGGAGACAAAAAATCTGTGATGTTTCTACTTTTGCAGATACATTTTGTTGGCATTTTTTAAAGTTCCTTGAAAATAGTACTTCAGTGTACATGATATTTGTTTGTAGTTCTTGGGGTAAACACATCCCATGGCTATAATAAGCATCCAAAGTTCTCATTTATTATTAGCATTGTGATTTTCCTTTTTTTTTTCTTTTGAAAATAGTTTAATTTTTGTCTGTGAAAATAGGTACTGAAGAAGGAATTCTCAAATTGCCCAATCTTCAACAACTTAAAGCATGTGGAACTTGTGAGTTCTAGTTTCAATGTCTTTGATCTTGCACCATTTTTCCTCCATCGCTCACCTAAACTACAAGAGCTCACCTTGCAAAACATCTATGTAATCTCTCTCTCTTTCTCTCTCTCTCTCTGTATTGCTACTGGTTAATTTTTCATGCCTCAGTTGAGGAGGCGGACAATAATATAATCAATTAATGAGATAGTCCAAAAATCCAAATTGATATACTAGAAATGGTCTTTGATTAGGAAGTTAACAATATGGTAAAGGCCATCTAAAACCAGGTGCTGTTCAAATTACCCCCTCAAGTAAGCCGTCGATATATGATCAATGAATTGTATGTAACTTGTTTTGTTACTATAAAAGTCAGGGGCTACTGCTCCGGAGAGATGGAGTGATGCATTAGTCCAGCAGGCATGGGCTACTGCTCCGGAGGGACCGAGTGATGCATTAGTCCAGCGGGAGTTCCTTAAGACCGTTAGAATTGTAAGATTTAAAAATGATAATGGATTTGTTGATCAGCTGATCAATATGTTGTCTGCCCATATTAAGATCATTGGTGAAATTATGCGGGTTTGATTCCCGCTCCCCTTCCCCTCTTTTGTTAGATTATTATGTAAATTGTTGTGGTTTCTGTGATGCAACTTTTGTTGTATTAATGCTACTGAGCTTCTATAATTTAATCGTTTGGTTATTTCTCTTTGATTATTTTATGTTGATGTGATTATGTACGAGGTTTGCTAATGTAACATCCTCGTAATCTGAGAGTTGTATTTAAGCATGTTTTGTTGTTTGGTCTTTAAAATGATTCAATCAACTAGCTCTAAAAGAGATATTGGTAGCGTTGCATATATTTCTTTTTTGGTCATTTCAGATGTTGTTCGTTTCAGGTTTAAGTAAAGTCTAGTTAGCATGTTTGATTTGCAAGATTTATAAGCTGGTTTTAGATGATTTGAATTCTGTTACAGTGCAACTATGGACTATTATTCAAATAAGTGAACTTCATGTAGTCCGAAATCCGTAGTGATGTGTTATTTTTTTATGATGATGTTATATTGTGATAATTAAAATGAATTTGTTATAAAAATTGGAGATGATATTAATATTACATTATTTTTATTTCAGTTTTGATATTTTTTTTGAGTAAAATAGGGATCCAAGTCCCTATTATTTTACTTTGATATATAACTATAAATATTGTACAAATATGAATCTAAAGTAATTTCATACGAAACATATGTCATTTAAAAGAAATGCAAGAAATATAAGTGTGTATTACTAAAATTAATAATATGTTACACACATATATTACTAAAATAAAGTTGATGTTAAAAGAAAATCTAGCAATACACGTATCTGACCTATATTTAAAATTTGAGTATTTTTTAATTATACTGAAAAGGAGGATATGTCAGTTTTATTTATAAAAATTAAAAAATAACAAAAGAAATCCTCCGATGAGAATATTTCTCTGAAGTATTATTAGCCGTAATGTGTAAATTCCCTTTAATTTTGATGGCAAAATATAAATTAAATCCCTTCCATTATAAGGAAAGAATATAAAGGCATCGTCAGTTTCTCCAATAACTTAAATGTATATATAATTGTTGAATATTTTTCGACGGTCAAAATGTAAAAGGAACTAGACAGTATTAAAAAAAAAGTTATATATGTTGAATATTTTTCAAATTCTGCTAGTTAACATCTGTTAATATTTCTTAATTTATACAACGACTAATTGGAAAGAAATTAAAGAGTACTCTGCATCTTTAAGAGCTCTACTATACCATCAAACCAATATGTCATGTAATTAATATGAGGCTCAACCGAACATATCATAAAAAAAACATGCAAAAACATACATTTCTAGACTCACTTTAAATTTACACACTAATTGTGTACGAAGACTAGCAAAATCTTATTATTTTTCCTTAGTGTAATTTATTTATGTATACATTATGTGACTATGGAGCGGATTTGGAGCGGATAATGCTGATACTATATTTGTATTCGTTTTTCAATGAGCAGATACGAATACTGATATGGATAGAAAACATATGTCAAAATTCAAAATCAAATTCGCCTTAAATAGATACGGATACAGAACGGATAATCTATGATTACGGATTCGAATACGGATACAAAACGAATAATTATCGCATAATTGAGTCATATTAATAATCTATTCATTGTCCCACGTATATAATATAATAATAGTATTATAATCAAAACATAATTTTGTTTTAATAATGAAAAAAAGAAAAAAAAAAAGGCAAAAAAACTAAAATAAAAGATGAAGAGTTATTTTATTGTGACATGGCATGTACTCTTATGGTTAAATCATGAATAGTGAACAACTCTCATGATCAAGATTAATGGAAAGGGATGGCTATCCCATCCAGCTACAGTGTCGGGCGGGATAAACCATCCTGTTTTTCTATATTCGATTTTTCAGCAAAACAATCTCCTTTTGTGATATTTTTTTATATTTATTTTCGATTAATAAAAAAATCGACTAGATAGCTTCAAGCGCAAAATATTTTACTATGATAACTTTACAATTACATTCAAAATTAGTACTTAGCTCAATACCAGTAACTGTTGAATTTGAGAAATTGAGTATATATGAGGAGTTTTGAGGGAAAATATTTTAACTGTTGAATACATGTTTTTTTTACCGTTGGTACTGTCCTATATATAATATTTAATTGGTACAACGGTACCACACCTATTTGTACATGTATTCCTATTTCTATTAAATGACAAGCTAGAGGACAATTTTATTCTTGATCAATCTTAGGCTCTTAGCATTCGATCAATGATGAACAACTGAGATCAATTTTACAATTCTCTTTTATTTTCAACAGTAACATCATACCATTCACACCAAATTGGTACTATATGCTTGTCCGGAAATTTTTATTAATACCATCTCCAAAAAAAAAATCACAAATTTTAAAGAATTTCAAATCTACTAGGGCCGCAACGACAAATGGCCGCTCTATTCTTGGGGGGCCTCCATTTGTCGTTGCGGCCCCGCAAAAACAGAAAAAAACCCAAATTCTCATCCATTCGATTGAGTTTTAATATATTTTTTAATAATTTTCAAAAATATAAATAACAATTAATAATTTGAATATGTAAGAAAGAACATCAAATAAAATAGATGAAACATCTTATAATTTAGATGTACTAGAAGTACTCCGAAATATTTTTCAGGAATAATTTTTTTCAGATGTAAAAAAATTAAACTATTTCTTGATGTGTTACTGGAAAAAAATAAAAATGGTTTAAATCTAAATTATTGATCCCAAATCAAAAGTCACTTCTAGTAAATAAAGAAATTATTGTGATTGTTCTAGTATATTCAAATTGTAAGATACTCTATCTATTTTTCAAAAAAAATTAATTTGACCTTTGTAATAATGGCAAGGAATTTTTTCAAAATAGAAGGACCACAATAATTTCTATATTTACTAGAAGTGATTTTGAACCGGGATCATTAATTCAGGTACAAAGTAGTTTTATTTTTTCAGTAACACACTAAGAAATAGTTTAATCTTTTTGCAACCGAGAAAAATCATGTCTGAAAAATGTTTCAGAATTCTTCTAATACATCTAAATTATAAGATGTTTTATCTATTTTATTTAATATTCTTTCTAACATATTTAAATTATTAATTTTTCTTTGAATAATTATAAGAATCCCCACACTACTGTCCTCCTCTATCCCCGCAGCTACATTAAAGGAATGGTGTATCATGATCCCCACTAATTATATGGTTCTCCTTTTTCAGTCCCCACACTTGTCCTGCGTGAACATTTATAAGTATAAATGCTTGAAAGATAATAAATTAATACTTGCAAACTAAGATATTAATACTTGCATTCGTAATTTGATATGACTATATGGGGGGACTACTCAAATTACATTGTGAGAACCATATACGTTTTTAGAGGTGGGCTTTTTTTTTTCTTTTTTTAACATCGTCCACATTTCTGATGATCTATGAAGAATTTTGCAAATCTAAAACCACGAACGTATTTTATGCAATTTTATCGTTCAAATGAGATTTGGTTTGTAGAAATTGAACGAAAGAAAGAAAGAGAAGGGAAAAATATTATATATATGAAGAAGCTACTTGGAAGGACACGTAAGAGTTGACTACCACGTGTCCGGAAGAATTTAAGGATGGTGGGACGCGTGTCATTGCAATTGCAATGATTTGCATAGCACTTTGTTGGGCCACGCTTCTGCTTGGGCCTAAATATGAAATGCATTAAAACTTGTGGGCCGAGAAATGGTCTCAAAAAATTTGTGAGGATCGTTCATGAACCATAATGTTTTTTGAGGCTCTAGTTGGTCCGTTACAGGAAAAACCCTAAACCCTAAATCGCCTCTTTCGCACTCATAACCTCACGACCCTCTTGCTTCCCTCTATCGCTGCTGATTCTTCACAGGTATGAGATAAGAAATTTCCAATGGTATGAGAAATTAGATGTTTTCAATTATACTGAAATTACAAATTTTATTGTACAACAGAGTTGTGCCAGGAAGGTGTTTTAATAATTGTTTTTGTGAAGGTGAAAGATGATGAATACCAAGAGATGCGGTATCGATAGGATCAGTAGCTTGCCTGATGAGATTCTCACATATATCCTATCATTTCTTAGTACAAGAAAGGCCGTGCAAACATGCATCTTGTCCAAAAGATGGATAAACACATGGGCATCTGTGCCGGTTTTGGAATTTGACATTAAAGAGTTTGAGTCAATGCCAAAGATTGTTGAGGGTAAAATGGCTGTAAAATTTGTGACCGAATTCGAATTACTTGTGAAAAATGTGTTGGAGAAACGAGACAAATCCTGTGTGATTAACAGATTTCTACTTTGGTTGGATTGTCGTCGGGTGTGCTTGCCTTGCACTCAAGTTGTTGCCGATTGTATTAGTGATGCGATGAAGTTGGGGCCTCAAGAGTGCTCAATCAAATTGGATTCATGGGCATGTTTCAATTTAAATACCGATCTGATTTTCACTTGTGCATCACTAATAAATTTACAGCTGTGGGCTTTTAGATTTGTTGTTCCTCATTTAGCTATAGAACCCAACTCAATAAACCTTCCTTGCCTCAAAACCCTAAACCTCACTGGCTTTGTTTGTGATGATTTTTTCAAAAAGCTTTTGTTAGGGTGTCCAGTGCTTGAAGAATTAGTGCTATCATTTTTTATGGGGATCGTTGAGATATGTTCCAACACTTTGAAGAAGTTGGTTATTCGTGATTGGTATGATGGAAATAGATTACAGATTTCCACGCCTAATCTCATGTATTTTGAAATTCATATCATTAATATATGTCCTATACTGGATATAGGGGATGTTCTTTTGATAAATATGCCATCGCTTGTTGATGCGTTCATCTCTATTCCTTATTGGTATGGTAAGTTTTTTGATGAGTACTATGATTATATTAGTGGGGTCCCCAAGCTTATTGCCAGCTTTTCAAATCTCGAATGCTTAAAGCTACAATTTGATTGCACTGACAAAAAGGTACATTCTCTTTGCAACATATTGGAGATAAAAATCTGCGATGTTTCTACTTTTGCATAATAATTTTGTTGGCATTTTTTAAGGTACTTTGAAAACAAACAAAACCTTTCTTTGGTCATGTTAGATGCATATACTTTCAGTTTACATGATATTTGTTTGTTGTTCTTGGAGTAAAGACATCCCATGGATATAATAAGCATCAAAAGTTCTCATTTATAATTAGCTTTGTGATTTTCCTTTCTTTTGAACATAGTTTTAATTTTACTTTGTGAAAATAGGCACTGAAGAAGGAATTATCTAATTGCCCAGTCTTCAACAACTTAAAGTGTCTGAAACTTGTGAGTTTGGGTTTCTATGTCTTTGATCTGGCACCATTTTTCCTTCATCGCTCACCTAAACTACAAGTGCTCACCTTGCAAAACATCTATGTAATCTCTCTCTCTGTATTGCTACTGGTTATCTTTTCCATGCCTCAAATTGAGGAGGCAGACAAAAACAAAGTCAATTAATGAGATACTCTAAAAATCCAAATTTATTGAATAAAGAAAATGACAAGTTTCGAGTATTTACATAGTCAATAGATATACTAAAAATGGTCTTTGCTTAGGAGTTAACAATATGGTAAAGGCCGTTTAAAACCAGGTGTTGTTCAAATTACCCCTCAAGTAAACCCTTGTAGAAGGGTCGATATATGATCAATGAAATTTATGTAACTTGTTTTGTTCGTATAGATTACACGGGCTGCAACATGGGTTGCAACTCCGGAGGGACTAAGTGATGCATTAGTCCAGCGGGAGTTCCTTAAGACCGTTAGAATTGTAGGATTTAACAATGATAATGGACTTGTTGATCAGCTGATCAATAAGTTGTATGTTCATGTTAAGATCATTGGTGAAATTGTGCGGGTTTGATTCCCACTTTTTCCCCCTCTTTTGTTAGGTAATGCAACTGAGCTTCTATAATTTCCATGTTTAGTTATTTCTCTTTGATATTTTTATGTTGATGTGATTATGTACGAGGTTTGCTAATGCAACATTGTTGTGATCTGAGAGCTGTGTTTAAGCATGTTTTGTTGTTTGGTCTTTAATGAGAGCTCTAAGAGAGATACTGTTACAGTGTAACTATAGGTATTTGAGTACCAGCCACCTGCAAATGAAATTACCATATATGTCAGTTTTCTCTAATAACTTATATTTAATTACCTTTCTAAAGTTATATATGTTGAATATTTTTCAGAATCAAAATGCATGTAAAAGGACAAATCATACAAATCATAGGTCATGATGTAATTATCTGAGGTTCAACCGAACAAATCATACAAAAAACATGTAAGAACATGCATGTTTAGGCTCACTTTACATTCACACGCTAGCTAATTGTGTACGAAGACTAGTAAAATTATTTATTATTTTTCCTTAATATAATTTATTTATGTACACGTTGTGTGACTATGATCAAGAATGCAAAATATGTTTTGATCAATATATTGTATTGAAATAGTAACTAGAATTCTAAAATTAAAAAGTAATTGTTTTTTAAGTAATTTTGTATAATTAGAGGTTATCTCACAACTAAAATTGAAAGATGCTATTTTTTTCTGTACCACATGCTCCCTTCAAATTGTCTGTAACAATATAAAATTATTTTAGAATTTTTGTACCCAAAATTTACGTATATTATTATTTGCGCATCATGTGGTGAAAAACATTGGTGAATAAATTGTTTTTTGTCACATCACATTATAATGAATAAAGAATAAATTGCTAAAATTAATCCAAAATGATATCAATGGAAGACAATATTGGTCTGGATGCTTTTAAATTGAAGAGAAAAAAATTAAAAACTTTTGGTATGTGAATTGAATTTCAAATACTACAGAAGTTTATGTTGATCCTTAATTGATACTCGTGAGTGCATTATTTTATAGATTTTGACAATAAATTCATGCTTTTTTACGCAACTTATTCACTGAATTCAACTATTATTTTTTTTAGTTACAACTTTTTGTGCAAATTAAAAATTAAGAAGATGCATATGTGCTTTGTGTTTTCGTATTTATGATGTTGATATTTGATGTAAATTTTGGCAACAAATTTATTTTTTAATCAATTTCTATATTTTGTGTGATATCTTTGTAAGGATTGGTGATATGTAGTTAACCTATACATTGATGTCAAGTCTTCATTTTGTTAACAAATTTTGCGTATTTTGAAATTGTGATGTCGTGCTTTAATTTGTATTTAGTATGTTGATATTTAATGTAGACTTTAACAATAAACTCACTATTTTATCCATTGCCGGATTTTCTTTTTCCAGTATCAATTTGCATAATTTAGAATTAAGATGATTTGTTTTGAGCTTTGAATTGTCATAATAGGACGTCGATGTTTGATGTAAATTTTATTGAATTTGTTATAAACCAAATTTTAGGTAATATATAATATATTACATCATTTTTTTATTTAACTTTCGGATATTAAAAAAACATAAATATTCTAAATGTATGAATTTTCATCTAAAATAATTAGAATACACATATTTCATCTAAATTTTATATAAAAAACAAGAACGTATTGCTAAAATGAATAATTAGGTCACAAATATTGCAAACGATAATAAAATCTATTTACTTTTAATTTATGTTGTCACAACATATACAAAAATGAGCCACACACTTTTTTGGATATGAGTTTTGCAATTTAATCTTTTTAGAATGTTGATATTTTGAGAGTTAAATGCTCATACACAAAAACTATATGGTTTTGAATAGATTAATGTCTAGAAATATTTATAAATTGAAATTGGTGGATAATATTGTACAATATGCTCTTACATTAAAATCTGAAACAAGGACAATATTTTTATAAGGATCAGTGTTGTATGTTGATGTAATTGACATATTAGAAATTAAATTTGTATTTAGCATTAAATATCAAATTCACAAAACAGTTGGTGATGGTATTAATTCCATTTATTAATTACTAATTAGGCAATGTTAAAAAAAATATTAAAGAGAAAATAACTATTTGATAACTAATAATTCCGAAGGTGGGCCTTTGAAGAGTAAGTTATCTAAATGAGGTTGGAAATTATTTAAGTTAAATATATCATAACTTAAAGTGTTTTAAGAAAAATACTAAAAATACATATATGAAATTTGGCAAAATGTTAGGTTATTGTAAATTTTCCTAATATAAAAGAATATGATGTCAATATAGGTTCTCTTCAATAACTTATATGTGATTGTTTCTTCTTCTTCTTCATTTTTTATGGAAAGATGATAATTATCTTCGTAGAGTTATTTGACTATTTCAGAACAGAAGGTGAAACAAATAAGGTAAACTTTTGTTTTCCATATTTCTTAATTAATATGACGACTACTTGAATAAAAAATTAGAAGTCTGTTATCTCTTCAAAATGTTCTGCTGTACTTTTAATAACCAAGTCCATATTTCAGAACAACTTATCTGTTCTATTTAATAACCAGTCTGGACATGATCCACAATAAAACCATGTTATATTTTCAAAAGAAAACTATACACCATATGTACACCAAGACTATTCAAAATTTTATAATCATTTAACCTCCTCCTTCCTCTTTGTGAAACGCGACTGCCCCCTTTCCGTATAGCGACTCCCCAAATTCTTTCCACTGTCTTGCCAAAAATACAAAATTGGTCTGATTTGAGTTACAAAAACAAAAACTTTGCTCCAGAGACAAGGCAATGCGCAGCAACTCAAGCCTCTCCACTTACTAAAACGCTTCTTCTCCAAAAAAAAAACGCTGTTTCCCATTTTCCCCCAAATTTTGACGGCACAGGCGGCTAAGACTCGGTCCAAGTTGGCGAGACTCGGTCATTTTGCCTTGAATCGGCTCAACTCGGTGTAAAATCAGTTGACTTGGCCTAAAAATCGGCTAACTCGGCTGAGTCAAGCACTGTTCATCCGATTTTTACTGAAAATCTCGCACGGGCGCGAGACTCGGATGAAAATCGGATCGGTGACGGCCGATACCGAGTTGACTCGGCCGTATCGACCGATTTTCCAAACCATGCCTTTGAGAAAAGGCCAAACTGAATAAGTGGATAAAAAAGATTTGAATTGAATTGGCCTTTTGACTATTGAAATATATATTAATTAATATCATTGGCACTGGCGTGTGCTTTATATATCATCACTTGCAAATCTTTTTTTTTTGATTGAAAAACTGATATTGATTTGAATAATACAACTAGAGTGAGATTTGGTTACTAGGAAGGAAGGACACGTAGCAATTGCAATTGATTTGCACAGCACTCTGTCTGGGGTTTTACGTTTCTGCTTGGGCCTGAAATAAAAAATGCATTTGGTTTTGATTTTGAAACTTGTAGGCCCACAACATGTCCAAAAAAAATTGTTATTATTTTTGTTGAGGCTCTAGTTGCAATTGCAATGGTAAGAATTAAAAGGACAGTATTGTCCTTATTTCAAAATACTATATATCTGCGGATCAGAGAATTTCTGCTCTCCCCCGACCCCTACGCGAAATAGAAAGAGAAACGGGAAAACCCTAAACCCTAAATCGCCTCTTTCACACCTCTCATCCGATCCTCTTGCTTCCCTCTGTCGCTGCCGATTCTTTACAGGTATGAGATAAGAAATTTCCAATGATACGAGAAAGTAGATGTTTTAATTTATATTGAAATTATAAATTTTATTTTACAACAGAGTCGTGCCAGGAAGGTGTTTGAATAATTGTTTTTGTGAAGGAGAAAGATGATGAAAACCAAGAGATGCGGTATTGATAGAATCAGTAGCTTGCCTGATGAGATTCTCACTTATATCATATCATTTCTTAGTACAAGAAACGCCGTGCAGACATGCATCTTGTCCAAAAGATGGACAAACACATGGGCATCTGTGCCGGTTCTGGAATTTGACATTGATGAGTTAATGCCAAAGACTTTTGATGGTAAAATGGCTGCAAAAATTGTGACCAAATTCGTATTACTTGTGAAAAGAGTGTTGGAGAAACGAGACACATCTTGTGTAATTAATAGATTTCGACTTCGGTTGTATTGTTGTTGGTATTACTTGCCTTACACTCAAGGTGTTGCCGATTGTATTAGTGATGCATTGAAGTTGGGGCCTCGAGAGTGCTCAATCAAACTGCGTTTGTTTGCAAATTTGAATTTGAATACCAATCTGATTTTCACTTGTGCTTCACTAATAGATCTACAGCTGTGGGTTTCTATGAATGTTGTTCCTCATGTAGCTATAGAACCCAACTCAATAAACCTTCCTTGCCTCAAAACACTAAACCTCACTGGCTGTGTTAGTGATGATTTTTTCAAAAAGCTTTTGTTAGGGTGTCCAGTGCTTGAAGAATTAGTGCTATCATGTTCTATGGGGATCATTGAGATATGTTCCAACACTTTGAAGAAGTTGGTTATTCGTGATTGGTATAATGGAAATAGATTACAGATTTCCACGCCTAATCTCATGTATTTTGAAATTCATATCATTAATATATATCCTATACTGGATATAGGGGATGTTCTTTTGATAAATATGCCATCGGTTGTTGATGCGTTCATCTCTATTACTAATTGGTATAATGATGATTACGATGAGTATGATTATATTAGTGGGGTCCCCAAGCTTATTGCCAGCTTTTCAAATCTCGAATGCTTAAAGCTACAATTTGATTGCACTGACGAAAAGGTAAACTCTCTTTGCAACATATTGGAGATAAAAATCTGCGATGTTTCTACTTTTGCATATTAATTTTGTTGGCATTTTTTGAGGTACATTGAAAACAAACAAAACCCTTCTTTGGTCATGTTATATGCATATACTTTCAGTTTACGTGATATTTGTTTGTTGTTCTTGGAGTAAAGACATCCCATGGCTATAATAAGCATCAAAAGTTCTCATTTATAATTAGCTTTGTGATTTTCCTTTCTTTTGAACATAGTTTTAATTTTACTTTGTGAAAATAGGCACTGAAGAAGGAATTATCTAATTGCCCAGTCTTCAACAACTTAAAGTGTCTGAAACTTGTGAGTTTGGGTTTCTATGTCTTTGATCTGGCACCATTTTTCCTTCATCGCTCACCTAAACTACAAGAGCTCACCTTGCAAAACTTCTATGTAATCTCTCTCTCTCTCTCTCTCTCTCTCTCTCTCTCTCTCTATTGCTACTGGTTATCTTTTCCATGCCTCAATTGAGGAGGCAGACAAAAACATAGTCAATTAATGAGATAGTCTAAAAATCAAATTTATTGAACAAAGAAAATGACAAGCTTTGAGTATTTACAGAGTCAATAGATACACTACAAATGAAATTTATGTAACTTGTTTTGTTACTATAGATTACACGGGCTGCAACATGGGCTGCAACTCCGGAGGGACTAAGTGATGCATTAGTCCAGCGGGAGTTCCTTAACACCGTTAGAATTGTAGGATTTAAAAATGATAATGGATTTGTTGATCAGCTGATCAATAAGTTGTATGTTCATGTTAAGATCATTGGTGAAATTGTTCGGGTTTGATTCCCACTTTTTCACCCTCTTTTGTTATGTAATGCCACTGAGCTTCTATAATTTTAATGTTTAGTTATTTCTCTTTGATATATTTATGTTGATGTGATTATGTACGAGGTTTACTAATGCAACATCCTTGTGATCTGAGAGCTGTATTTAAGCAAGTTTTGTTTGATCTTCAAATGATTCGATTAAAAAACTCTAAGAGAGATACTGGTAGTGTTGCAGGAAAAGAACATATCAGGAGCAGGTCAGATAGGTTCTGTCACACCCCAAATCACGGGTATAACAGCCTGCCGCGTATATTCATTCAGACATATACGCAAGGCAGTGGATCTTTTATATGCATTACCAATAACGCCATCACATAATATCCACATCCCAATATTTCTTACAACATGTATATCTGACAGAATACGGCAAACTATATTTTTGAAATGCCTCCCGCATCCTGTCAGTTTCAACAACCCAAATCCCCAATTTCATGTGGTTATGCTGTCAGATGCAATCCAAAACAGTCTCTCTGTATTCGTGTAGTAAACCTGAAAATAACCCAAAGGGTGGGGGTGAGAATAATTTCTCAGTGCGAATTTGCCACAATCAGGTTATTGGACTTGCAATCAGAATCCATACTCAAAAATGAAATTCGTACAACAGCACATTAACAGTTCTATTTCAATATATGTATATATGAATGCGTATGCTCGACAACAATAATCAAGTGAATCACAACATACGGAATTTCCAAGATGAATTTCAAACAACACATATTTGGCTTAACTCATTTTAATACGGCTGGTAGCACCTACAGATGTTCTCTCGAGCTGGACCCTTTATCAAACCCTCATCTGTAGGGTTACTGACACCTACAGATGTTCCACCGAGCTGGACCCTTTATCTGACACCCATCTGCAGTGCTTTGGCTTAACCATTTACTACAGTCTGGTTCTAAGTCAGCTATGCAGCTCAACTTTACAAATGCATTCACATGGAATCAAGGTCAGCCATATGGCTCAACCTTGACATAGGATCAAAATCAGCTCAAAGCCTTGCAACAATTCATAAACAGGTCAACGGATAGGTCACCGTCACCTTATCCAAGCTACCACTACAGGTCAGCATGGTAAATTCAGAAACAGGTCAACGGATAGATCACCGTCACCTTATCCAGCTACCTCTATGGGTCAGCCTGGCAAATTCATAAACAGGTCAACGGATAGGTCACCGTCACCTTATCCAGCTACCTCTATGGGTCAGCCTGGAAAATTCATAAACAGGTCAACGGATAGGTCACCGTCACCTTATCCAGCTACCTCTATGGGTCAGCCTGGCAAATTCATAAACAGGTCAACGGATAGGTCACCGTCACCTTATCCAGCTACCTCTATGGGTCAGCCTGGCAAATTCATAAACAGGTCAACAGATAGGTCACCGTTACCTTATCCAGCTACCTCTATGGGTCAGCCTGGCAGATTCATTTCACATATAGAACAATAAAAAGAACACATCAATCGACAACCATACGAATATGCAAATCTACCTTTTCACAACAATTCAGTTTTAACCAGATTGGTTTATGCACATGATTCACACAATTCAAATTATGCAACAATCAATATACGACATGACAATCGGAAAATAAGAATTTAATTTCTGAAAATGAAACATCAAACAAGTCCAAGAACCCCGCACCTGATTACGAAGAGCGTATCTCGCACTTATGGTTCAGACGTCTCGAAAGGTCCCGCAAAATCTTGCTCAACCGAGCCCACACCAATTTACACCTCTCTTTGTTGGATTAGCCTAGATTAATCACAACTCTCCTCACATTTTCGGATTTGAACCAAACCCTAGATAGAAAACCAAGATTAAGATGAAATTGAGAAAGGAATTACCAAATTGGCAACATAGAAGCTTAATGGAGATGGATTACTCAAAACTTACACAAAAATTTCAGATTTGGGGCAAAACCCCAACAATGGAGAAAATTTTAGATCTTGAGAAGAGAGGAGAGAATGAAAGTACCAATGGAGAGCTGAGTCTACTAGAAGGGGAGATAGACCGCCATTTCCATTTCTCTCGTAAATTTTTCAAGGGTTTTGGTGAAATTTTGAGGGAGAAGAGGGGTTTTCTCCTTCTCTTTCTTTGGGCGGCACACACAAGGGGAAAGGGGCGGACCACAGGGGAGAATGAGGGGAGAGAGAGAGAGAATTTTGCAAAATAGACCCTGATCGAGCAGGAAATGCCATAAAACGTTTTGGACATTTTCGAAACCGTTGTAACGTTTTAATTAAATTCTAAGATTTAGAAATCCTGTTTTTGATCAAATTTTTACAGAGTCAATCGTTTTGAAACGTTTTATAACGTTGGTAACGTTTTGAAAAATCTCGCAGCAACAGAAAACTGAAGTTCAAATCGTGCTAAAAACGTTCGGAACGTTTTATAATCGTTGGTAACGTTTTAAAGGGAATTGGAAAACCCAGTTTGAATTTTGAAAACGTCTGGAACGTTTTAACAAACGTCTGGAACGTTTTAACAAACGTCTGGAACGTTTTAACAAACGTCTGGAACGTTTTAGGGTCCAACAGCTAAAATTTTTTTTTTTTTTTTTTTTCATAATGTCACAGGTTCAATTAAATTTGCTCTTTAGAAATGGTTTCTGGACCTTGGCGTATATTTCTTTATTGGTTATTTCAAATGTTAATCATTTCAGGTTATAAACTGATTTTAGATGATTGGAATTCTGTTACAGTGCAACTATAGGTATTTGAGTACCGGCCACCTGCAAATGAAATTACCAAATATATATAGACTAGTTTTCAAATAAGAAACAAATAAGGCCGAGCAATGCAGATTAATTTCATTTAGTCCGAAATCCGAAGTGATATGTTATTTTTTATGATGATTTCATATTGTGATAATTAAACTGAATTTCCTGTGAAAATGGGACATGATACTAATATATTACATTATTTTCTTTCAGTTTTGATTTTTTTTTAGTAAAAATTGGGATCTAAGTCCCTATTATTTCAGTTATGATATTATATACAAATATGAATATAAAGTAATTTCATACGAAACATATATGTCATTGAAAAAATTGCAAGAAAAAATTGCAAGCTACTAGGAAGGACACGTAGGAGAGTTGACTGCCACGTGTAATTGCAATTGCAATGAATTTGCACAGCACTCTGTCCCGGCTATCTATAAAAACAGGTTATTATTTGTAGATAGCTTCAACCCCAAAAAAATTTACTATGGTAACTTTACAATTACATTCAAAATTAGTACTAAGCTAACCTCATACGATTCGCACCAAATTGGTACTATATGCTTGTCCGGCCATATGCCTTCTTAAGCATGATACAACATCTAAACAAGCATTTATTAATAATTTTACATCAGTAGCATCAAGTTCAGATATAAGTAAACAAAAAGAATACAAGGCGCAAGTTTAATTTGTCAAAATCTATTTATTGGTACCCCTCTTTTTTACTCTATAGTCAACATATACATATATATATATATATATATATATATATATATATATCCCTTGCCTTCTTTCTATCTAACTTAAATTGCGTACATAGATGACATGTGTAACTCTGCAATCTAGCCCGTACCGGCAACGCTGAGATCGGGTTTACCATCATCTGCTCCGGCACCAAAGACGGGCCCACCCAAGCCGGCCGCATCCTTGACCTTATCCTCCAACTTATTGACCGGCACCCCCGGCTCGTCCTTGTCAGACCTTATGGCCATCTTCAGTCGATCTTCTGTGGCGGCACCAGGCACAGTGTGATAGGTGGTGGCGGTGAAAGACCCCTTGGGTTGTGCTCCTTGAGCACCTGACATTAATCTCTTTTTTTATTGTAAAACTGATATTGATTTGAATAATACAACTAGAGACGTGAGATTTGGTTTGTAGAAATCCAACGAAAGAAAAGAAAGAGAATGGGGAAAAAATGTATATATATGAAGAAGCTACTAGGTAGGACACGTAGAATAGTAGACTGCCACGTGTCCGGAAGAATTTAAGGATGGTGGGACGCGTGTAATTCCAATTGCAATGATTTGCACAGCACTTTGTCTGGGCTTCACGCTTCTACTTGGGCCTAAATATAAAATGCATTAAAACTTGTGGGCCGAAAAAATGATCTCAAAATATTTGTGATGATCTCAAAATAATGTTTTTTGAGGCTCTAGTTGGTCCGTTACAGGAAAAACTCTAAACCCTAAATCGCCTCTTTCGCACTCATAACCTCACGACCCTCTTGCTTCCCTCTATCGCTGCCGATTCTTCACAGGTATGAGATAAGAAATTTCCAATGATATGAGAAATTAGAAGTTTTCATTTATACTGAAATTACAAATTTTATTGTACAACAGAGTTGTGCCAGGAAGGTGTTTGAATAATTGTTTTTGTGAAGGTGATAGATGATGAATACCAAGAGACGCGGTATCGATAGGATCAGTAGCTTGCCTGATGAGATTCTCACTTATATCCTATCATTTCTTAGTACAAGAAAGGCCGTGCAAACATGCATCTTGTCCAAAAGATGGATAAACACATGGGCATCTGTGCCGGTTCTGGAGTTTGACATTAAAGAGTTTGAGTCAATGCCAAAGATTGTTGAGGGTAAAATGGCCGTAAAATTTGTGACCGAATTCGAATTACTTGTGAAAAATGTGTTGGAGAAACGAGACAAATCCTGTGTGATGAACAGATTTCTACTTTGGTTGGATTGTCGTCGGGTTTGCTTGCCTTGCACTCAAGTTGTTGCCGATTGTATTAGTGATGCGATGAAGTTGGGGCCTCGAGAGTGCTCAATCAAATTGGATTCATGTTCATGTTTCAAGTTAAATACCGATCTGATTTTCACTTGTGCATCACTAATAAATTTACAGCTGTGGGCTTTTAGATTTGATGTTCCTCATTTAGCTATAGAACCCAACTCAATAAACCTTCCTTGCCTCAAAACCCTAAACCTCACTGGCCTTGTTGGTGATGATTTTTTCAAAAAGCTTTTGTTGGGGTGTCCAGTGCTTGAAGAATTAGTAATATCATGTTCTTCTATGGGGATCATTAAGATATGCTCCAACACATTGAAGAAGTTGGTTATTCATGATTGGTATGATGGAAATAGATTACAGATTTCCACGCCTAATCTCCTATACTTCGAAATTGATATCACGGATGAAATGGATATGGGGGAAATTCCTTCGCTAAATATGCCATCGCTTGTTGATGCGTTTATCTCTATTCCTTTTTGGTACTATGAGAGTTATTATATTACTGGGGTCCCGAAGTTTATTGCCAGCTTTCCAAATCTCGAAATCTTAAAGTTAGAATTTGATTGCATCAAGGAAAAGGTACACTCTTGGCATTTTTAAGGTACCTTGAAAATAATACTTCAGTGTAGATGGTATTTGTTTGTAGTTCTTGGAATAAACACAGCCCATGGCTATAATAAGCATCCAAAGTTCTCATGTATAATTAGCTTTGTGATTTTCCATTTTTGTTCTTTCTATTGAACATAGTTTTAATTTTACTTTGTGAAAAAAGTTGCTGAAGAAGGAATTCTCTAATTGCCCAGTCTTCAACAACATTAAGCGTTTGGAACTTTTGAGTTCGAGTTTCCATGTCTTTGATCTTGCACCATTTTTCCTTCATCACTCACCTAAACTACAAGAGCTCACCTTGCAAAACATCAATGTAATCTCTCTCTCTCTATTGGTACTGGTTATTTTTGCATGCCTCAATTGAGGGAGCCAGACAAAAACATAGTCAATTCATGAGATATCTAAAATTCCAAATTTATCGAATAAAGAAAATGACAAGTTTTGAGTATTTACAGAGTCAATTGATATACCAGAAATGGTCTTTGATTAGGAAGTTAACAATAAAGTAAAGGCTGTGTAAAACCAGGTGTTGTTCATATTACCCCCTCAAGTAAGCTCTTGTAGAAGGGTCCATATATGATCAATGAAATATATGTAACTTGTTTTTTTACCATAGAAGGCAGGGGCTACAGCTTGGGAGGGACCGAGTGAATCATTAGTCCAGCGGGAGTTCCTTAAGACTGTTAGAATTGTAGGATTTAAAAATGATAATGGATTTGTTGATCAGCTGATCAATAAGTTGTCTGCTCATGTTAAGATCATTGGTGAAATTATGCTGGTTTGATTGCCGCTTATCCCGCACCCCCCTCCCCTCTTTTGTTTGGTTATTATGTAAATTCTTATGGTTTCTGTAATGCAACAGAGATTCTATAATTTTATCGTTTAGTTATTTCTCTTTGATATTTCTATGTTGATGTGATTATGTACGAGGTTTGCTAATGCAATATGCTTGTGACCTGAGAGTTGTATTCAAGCAAGTTTTGTTGTTTGGTCTTCAAATGATTTGATTAATAGCTCTAAGAGAGATACTTGTAGTGTTGCAGGAAAAGAAAAGATCAGGACCAGATCAGATAGGGTCAATGCAGTTTGCTCTTTAGAAATGGTCTTTTCAAGTTTCTGGAGCTTGTCTTATATTTCTTTATTGATCATTTGAAATGTTGATCGTTTCCTGTTTGAGTCAGATCTAGAAAGCATGTTTAAGTTATTTTAGAATCGGGAATTTAGATTGGATAGAATGAAGTCAATTCTTTTAGGTGATGTTTGGTTGTGGACTAAAGCTAAGAAGGCCTAAATTGATTATTCCAACTTAGGCCGGTCTAAATTATTCATGTTTGGTTGAAGTCTAAAGTTAAATCATGGCTTAAGGTATTCTGTTTGGTTAGAGTTGGTGTAGGGCTAGAGTTTTAGAAGCCTAAGTTAATTAATTATTAATAATAAGATATTAATTATATAATATTAATGAGGGGGGGGGGTTCAAATGCCTCTATTTTTTGTGCCTCCCCCATGCCTCCATTTTTAAAAACTTTAATAACTCAAAACTTAAAAGTCAAATTTAAACCGCTGGATATGATCTATATCATTTTATCTATGTGCTCATAAAAAATTATCACATTTTAATTTTGTTTTTATGTGAATCAATAAGTTGAAAAATCAACGTCTAGAAATTATTCACATTAGTAATATTTTTTACAAGCTCTTGATGACAACCAAAACAAAATTGAAATGTCATAATTTTTTACACGTGCATAGATAAAATGATGTAGATCGTATCCAACGGTTTTATTTGGATTTTTTAGTTTTAAATTTTGAGTTATTAAAGTTTTTAAAAATGGATGCATGGTGGAGGCATGAAAAATAGAGGCATTTGAACCCTCCTCAATATTAATATATTATTAATAACTATAATATATTATAATATATTAATTATATAATTATATATTAATAATAATTATGAATAATAAGATACTAATTATATAATATTAATATATTAATAATAACAATAATATATTATAATATTATTATAATAATTATTTAATATTTTAAAATATAAGTTATTAATTATATAATTATATATTAATAATAAGATACTAATTATGTAATATCAATATATTAACAATAATTATAATATATTAAATATTATTATAATAATTATTTAATATATTAACAATATAACATATTAATTATATAATTATATATTAATAATAATTATGGATAAAAATATACTAATTATATAATATTATTATAATAATTATTTAATATATTAACAATATAAAATATAATTATATAATTATGTACTAGTAATAATTATTAATAATAAGATACTAATTATGTAATATTAATATATTAATTATAACTATAATATATTATTATATTATTATAAGAATTATTTAATATATTAACAATATAAGATATTAATTACATAACTATATACTAATAATAATTATTAATAATAAGATACTAATGAGTTGGGCTAGGGTGCTTCGCGAAGTAAAGCGAGTGTTTTACTTTACACTCATATTTTGCGATTTCAAAGTTTAAAGTGTCGATCCGAACCGTTCATATTGATCTCCATATTAAATTGTGCTAGGAGACCAAATTTTACATTTTTTGGAAATTTTTTACTATTTCTTTAGAATTTTTGAAAATTGTTGTTTTTGATGGTCCAGGTTTTTTTGAAAAATAGTGATTTTTAAAAATTCTAAAAAAATAGTAAACACTTTCCAAAAAATGTAAAATTTGGTCTCCAAGCACAATTTAATATGGAGATCAGCTTGAATGGTTCGGATCTACGTTTTGAAGTTTCAAATTGAAGATATAGACGTGAAGTAAAACACTCGTTTACTTCGCGAAGTACCGTAGCCCAACTCAGTTACTAATTATGTAATATGAATATATTAATAATAACTACAATATATTATAATATTATTATAATAATTTAATATATTAACAATATAAGATATTAATTATATAATTATATACTAATAATAATTATTTGTAATATTATACTAATTATATACTAATAATATATTATTATAATCATTCGAGTTAGCCTATGACATGCAATAAAATTAAACCACCATGTGAAATGGTTTAATTTAGGCCGGCCTAAAGATCGGCTTATTCCATCTTAGTCTGGCTCAATTAATGCTCGTTTGATGGAATAACAAGGACTAAACCCCTTATTCCACACTTTCGGCCACAATCAAACATGAGGTTAAGGGATAGGGGTTTTGTCCAAAGTGTAAACACAGCCTAAATCCAAAGCCAGCTTGGTTATATTCATTCGATTCTTATTGAGATTTGTGCGAATGTATTTAGAACTGCACATAACTGAACCATTTATGTGAATCTCAACACGGATCAAATCATTGTTCTTAATAAGGAAAATTAATGAAGATTAATTTCCTGTTGTCCAAAATTCGAAGTGATGTGTTATTTTTTATGATGATGTTCTATTGTGATGATTACTGCTCGAAAGAACACAAAAAAAAATTCGAAGTGATGTGGTATCTGAATTCTCACTTCAGGAATATGTGCATGGGCAATATCCTCTGAGCTAACAGAATATTTCTGTGTGGATCATGGCCATCCGATCGGAATCCGGGCAAATCCGGCCTGAAGTGGAAAGCACGGGGCCGCTTTAAAATTCGTGCGGATGATGATTGGACGGTCTAGATCTAAATATAAATATTTTGTTACCTTAGGTGATACGAATTCCTAATAAGAACAGCATGTGCACATGCAAATATCATACATGTCTGGTCCTTGAGAAACAAACCACGAAAAAAAATAATCTATACATTTTAATCCTTATTTTTATTATCACTTAATAATCATGGACCCACCTCAGGTTAAGATTCACTCAATAATCTCTCTTATTTATTGTCTCACCTGATTTAGTTTCAGGTCTTCATAAGCTGATGATACCACACAAAAAAATTGACATGTTTCACTTGAAAAAAAAATGAAAATCTAAACATTTCAAACAACATATATTAATTTTTTGAAGCTGGATTTTAGCAAGCAAGTATACTTGCAAAAAGCAAAATAAATCATCTCAAATTACCAAAGATAATTAAGTTTGGTTGGAATGAGATGCATGGAATTTAATTTTTGTTCGTTGGATCATGAAATTGATACCACCAAAGTTGTACCACAGAAGAAATAACTATATCATTCAAAAGGCCCATGGGTTAAGCCCAAATGAACAAATTGGACTTTGCTAATTTTGTATAATTTGGTTTTCTCTATTGAAAAGGATCGTCTTAATTAATAGGTTTTATTTGCCAAGTACAATCGTAGGTGTGTCCACTAACAAATTTTGCAAATGAAAAGAAATGGTGTGAAACTATAATTTAAGTTGGTATAATATATGGTATCCAATGGTTTTGCTCACTAACTGGTCCTAGAAAGTTACTGGTACATAGTATTTTGCCACGTGTCCGGCCAGATTTAAGAATGGAGGGACGCGGGTGTGTAATTGCAATTCAAATTTGCAATGATTCGCACAGCACTCTGTCTGGGCTTCACGCTTCTACTTGGGCCTAAAATATAAAACTTGTGGGCCGACAAGGGGTCTCAAAAAAGTGATGATCGTTCATGAACCATAATGTTTTGTTTCTTACAATTTTTTAAAATAGATTCAAAATCACTGTTTTTGCAGAAAATTGTGGAACATCTAAAAACAGTGATTTTGTACTTATCTTAAAAATAGTACAAAAGTTTAAAAAAATATAAAATTTGATCTCTAAGGATATTTTAAGGTGTATCATATTGAGCGGTTCACATTTTTTATTTGGGTTTTGAAATTAAAGATAAAGATGTTGGGTACGATTAGAACATGAAGCAATGGGACATTTGAACCCTCCTCTAGTTTAATATATATTTTGAAAAATTATATTTTATTATAATTAGATAAATATTAGATAAATATTATGAACTTTAGTATTTTTTAATAATATTTATATACATTTAAATAAATATCTGATTTAATCCATATCTGTCCAATATCCGTCTAATATCCAATCCTTATTCTTATCTGAAAAATAAAAAAAACATATATAAACGAGTAGAACTAAGGTGTTCTTAAGCTCGACTAGCTTCTTTGTGAGCTTAACTCAAAAATTTATCAGATTGACTTCAAACGACACATCCAAATCGTTGAAACCAATCTACTTCATGAGTGATGCGTTTATATGTTAAATTTAAAAAAATTTAAACTAATTTAGTATAAAGTCGAGCGGTAAAAAAAAGTTGATTTATAAGTTAATTTTAATGAGTTCATTTTTCATTATTTTTTTACCACTTGACTTTATACTAAACTAGTTTGAAAAATTATAAATTTGACATGTAAATGCATCACTCGTGAAAATTGATTAGTTTCAACAGTTTGGATGTGTTGTTTGAAGCCAATCCGATAGATTTTTTTTTAAAAAGAGACTTGGTGAGCTTAAAAACACCCTAGTTGTACTCTATATAAACATATCAATATGGCTTTTCCACTACTGCTGATGAGCCGGGCCGGCTCATCAGCCAATGAGTTGAACTGCTCAATAAATTGTATTGAGCCAGGCCCTAAACTAAATAAAGCCCGAACTCGACTCAGCTCATATTTTATCACTCAAACAGGGCCGAGCCAAAGCCGAGCCGAGCCGGCTCATGAGCCAAGGTGTCTCTTCTCTTTAAATTGAAAACAATCAATTCCGTTGTGATGAATGCAAATTGCGAAGGGAAATCCGTACGACGTACCTGTGAAACTGGCAAACTGCTGCCATGCAGATGCAATCGCTCTCCGATCCAGTCTCAACGTTCCATAAAACATGACACTTGGATGTGCTAGGGTTAGTTATAATTATTGCATATCTATCAAAAATGTGGTCCAATAATTCTTGTGCACCCACTCAAAACATAAATTATTTTTAACTTATGTCTCATCTCATCCAATATTTCTTCCATCAAATTTTACATATTTTTGAATTTTTTTACTATTTATTAAGATGGGTACAAAATTCAATGGTCTGAATATGACTATTTTTTGTAAAATACTTAATAAATAGTAAAAAAATTCAAAAATATGTAAAATTTGATTTGCAAGCATATTTTATTGTGGAGATCATGTTGAACGGTTTGGATCGACGATTTGGACTTTGAAAATGAAAAAAATGGTTGTTGTAACTTTGTTGTAACTTGACCCCTCCTCTTCTAGAGGGGAATTTTATAATGGTTGTTGTAACTTTGTTGTATCTCATTTCTTGTTTTGTTTTAATTAATCATTTGAATAGACGGGGAATTTTATAACAGAGTCGCGGATTGTAACAAATAAAATAAATAAAAGACAATTTTATAATAGAATCGCATATATGTGTGGGTAGTAAGAATTTTAAAAAATACAAAACAACTTTTAATTATGCAACAAATATTGAATTCAGATGTGTGGCTAGTAAGGATTTTATAACAGTTTTGTTTGGTGTCAGTATATACTCAGTTGTGATTTTGTGGTATATGAAAACAATCTGTCATGTTGTGATCTCTGTTGAAATTTGCTTTGCCGTGGTGCATTTGTTTCATTCAGACTGCTTGGTTATGTTTGATTTGCGGGAATAATTTAGGTAAGGTTATGACTTGTAATCAAGTAAATATTTGTTTTTTTAATGCTTGGCATGAGTTGAGCTCGCGAGTTATGATATGAGTTAAGCTCACAAGTTATGAGCCGAGTTTGAGCCGAGTTTTGTTCTTCAAGACCAAGCCGAACCTGAGTTGAGCCTGTTTAGTTATATGACAAGCTGAGCTGAGTTTTGAGCCAAGCTTAGCTCATTAACATCCCTATATACGATCCGTTTTCACTCCTACTTCAAGTTCTTTCAAACCGATTTCTAATAGCCCCGACTTTTCTGAAAAACAGTCTTAAAATTCAAACGGTGATTCAAACGCTCTTTTCCTCTTCGCTAATCAAATTCACAAGTTCATAAATCCATTTTCTCTAACCGGTAGGTCACAACGCAAATTCATTAATTCATAAATAACGCTACTTTTTTTAGGGGCTCTTGAATTGAGAAATAAGTAAACAAAAAGATAAAGAAATAGATGAGGATTCAAATGCCTTCATTTTTTTATGCCTCCATGATCAGAGTCAAAATAATGATGATTTACGTAGGGTTTTGGTTTAGGTTTTACATATTTTCTCGCACTTATGTTTAATTAATTAGAGAAAAATGCTACTGTCACCCTTCTTTATGTTTTATTACAGAAAACAGGTTTTGGGACTATTTTACATCAAATGGAGCTAGAATCAGGTCAATCGGATCAGCGACGCTTATCGACTAAGTCTTGGTTACGGTCCGTATTGCCTGATACAGATCAGGCATAGCACAGACCAGAAGATAGCGCTGGAAGCACTAAACCCTAACCGTCAAGGTCTCAATACGGACCGTATCACCTTGATACGGTCCGTATCAGTAGGCGCTTCTTGGGGAATAACTGCCGACAGCTGTTTCCAGATCGGTTTCTTAGCCTCCAATCAACCCCTAGACGTCCCTCTACTCCTATATAAGGCCCCTGGGCAGAAGAATAACTTATCTTTGTAATTAGGGTTAGATTTGATTAAAGAGAGAAGAGAGGAGTGCTTGTAACCATGCCGTTCCGCGGCTAAGTTCCTTTTCTTAGGGCTAGGCAGTAAACCTTGTTACTCTTGATGTTTTGATTAATATATTTCTGTTGATTATGGTTTCTTGTTGTTGTATCAAAATACTTTTGTGATTTATTAATCTCTTCATCTAATTTCAATGATCTAGTTTGAGTTCATTAGGGTAGTGACAGTGCTTTAATGGCAAGAGAAACTTTTTGTATGAATTAGCCTCGTTGAGATCTATTAGGTTTATGTGAAGAAAACCTTAGAGGGGAAACCATAAACCAGACCAACAAAACGCGTACCAAATTCTATCACTTGCGTAAGGAAAATCGTAGTGATCTGTGTAGTAATTTGGGGTGTTTAGAGACCAGTCATTTGCGTAAGAAAAATCGCAGTGTCCTCTGTAGAGTCTCGATGAAAGATCTGTCATTCTTGCGTAACATAAATCGCAGTGACCTATGTGGTTATCTTTCATAAGACAACAACAGGAAATCAGACACAACAGAAATATATTGTCAAGGCGGATTGAGTAGCAATGGTGTGCCAAAACCCTAGGAATTCTCATCTCTATCTTTATTTTAATTACTTTTAATTGTTTCCTAATTTACATTGATCAACAAACATCTCTCAAATTTCAGATTCCGTCTAGCCTTTCGAAAAATTGTGATTCGATCGCTCGAAGCATTGAACCAATATTCTCTGTGGATCGACCTCGTATATACTACTCGATAAGGATTGTGCGCTTGCAGTCCGAACCGATAACATTTCTGAGTTTATAAATATTAAAAGAAACATTGCTCTCTTTTGAGTGATCACTCCACTATGTCTCTATTTTTAAAATAATGTTAATAACTCAAAATGTAAATCATAAACGTCAAAATAAAACTGTTAGATGTGATCTATATTATTTTCTCTATGAGCTTATAAAAAATTATCACATTTTGATTTTGTTTTTATGTGAATCAATAAGTTAAAAAATCAACATTTAGCAATTATCTACATTAGTACGTTTTTATAAGCTCTTGATGACAACCAACAAAGTTGAAATATCATAATTTTATACAAATACATAGATAAAATTATGGTGATCATATCTAACAGTTTTATTTTGACTTTTAAGTTTTAAATTTTGAGTTATTAATGTTTTCAAAACTAGAGACATGAGTTATTAATGTTATTAATTGCAAAACTGATATTGATTTGGGTTGACTGCCACGTGTCCAGACGGGGGGCGCGTGTAATTGCAATTGCAATGATATGCACAGCCCTCTGTCTGGGCTTCACGCTTCTACTTGGGCCTAAAATATAAAATGCATTAAAACTTGTGGGCCGACAAGGGGTCCAAACAAATTTGTAATGTTTTTGAGGCTCTAGTTGGTCCGTTAAAGAAAGAAATAAGAGAAATGGGAGAAACCCTAAATCGATCCTCTTGCTTTCCCCTGTCGCTGCCGATTCTTCACAGGTATGAGACAAGAAATTTCCAATGATACGAGAAATTCGATGTTTTAATTTATATTGAAATTATAAATTTTATTTTACAACAGAGAAAGTGTTTGAATAATTGTTTTTGTGAAGGTGAAAGAGAAAGATGATGAAAACCAAGAGATGCGGTATTGATAGGATCAGTAGCTTGCCTGATGAGATTCTCACATATATCCTATCATTTCTTAGTACAAGAAACGCCGTGCAGACATGCATCTTGTCCAAAAGATGGACAAACACATGGGCATCTGTGCCGGTTCTGGAATTTGACATTGATAAGTTAATGCCAAAGACTTTTGATGGTAAAATGGCTGTAAAATTTGTGACCAAATTCGAGTTACTTGTGAAAAATGTGTTGGAGAAACGAGACAAATCCTGTGTGATTAACAAATTTCGACTTTGGTTGGATTGTTGTGGGGATTACTTGCCTTGCACTCAAGTTCTTGCTGATTGTATTAGTGATGCGATGAAGTTGGGGCCTCGGGAGTGCTCAATCAAATTGCGTTCATGGGCATGTTGGAATTTAAAATACTATCTGATTTTCACTTGTGCATCACTAATAGATCTACAGCTGTGCGTTTTTAGAACTGGTCTAGCTATAGAACCCAACTCAATAAACCTTCCTTGCCTCAAAACCCTAAACCTCACTGGCCGTGCTAGTGATGATTTTTTCAAAAAGCTTATGTTAGGGTGTCCAGTGCTCGAAGAATTAGTAATATCGTGTTTTACGGGGATCATTGAGATATGTTCCAACACACTGAAGAAGTTGGTTATTCATGACTGGTATGAAGAAAATAGATTACAGATTTCCACTCCTAATCTCCTATACTTCGAAATTTGTATAATGGATATGGGGGAAATTCTTTTGCTAAATATGCCATCGCTTGTTGACGCGTTTATCTCTATTCCTGTTTGGTATTACAAGGATGATTATATTACTGGGGTCCCTAAGTTTATTGCCAGCTTTCCATATCTTGAAATCTTAAAGTTAGAAGTTGATGATTGGATCGACGAACCGGTACACTCTCTTTGCAATATATTGGAGACAAAAAATCTGTGATGTTTTGTACTTTTACATATACATTTTGTTGGCGTTTTTTAAGGTTCCTTGAAATAATACTTGTGTACATGATATTTGTTTGTAGTTCTCGGAGTAAAACATACCATGGCTATAATAAGCATCCAAAGTTCCAATGTATAATTAGCTTTGTGATTTACCTTTTTTGCTTTTTCTATTGAACATAGTTTTAATTTTACTTTGTGAAAATAGGCACAGAAGAAGGAATTCTCTAATTACCCAGTCTTCAACAGCTTAAAGCGTGTGGAACTTGTGAGTACGGATTTTTATGTCTTTGATCTTGCACCATTATTCCTCCATCGCTCACCTAAACTACAAGAGCTCACCTTGCAAAACATCTGTGTAATCTCTCTCTCTCTCTCTCTGTTTTGCTACTGGTTATTTTTTCCATGCCTCAGTTGAGGAGGCGGACAAAAACATAATCAATTAATGAGATAGTCTAAAAATCCAAATTGATATACTAGAAATGGTCAAGACTAATTTATCCTAACCCGGACATAATCAATTTATCCTAACATAATCAATTTATCCAAACATAATCAATTTATCCTAACCCGGACACAGAAGCAATCGTCAAGACTATTGTGAGGATTTAGATATTTTCATTCCTTGAAATTCAACTCTAATTTATTATGTGATAACAGGTTGCCATTGTCATTTCAGGAAGAACAACAGGAGGCTTTCAACAAAGGCTTGTTGCCCGTCGATCGTTACGACGATGTTCTAGGAAAATCTCTGCCGAATCCGGAACATGCTGGGAGGGTGAGAGGCCTTGGAGCTCTGGTGGGTATTAAAAAGGCATATCAGGGAAGCGGAAAAAGGAGGAGACACGTGCTTTCTGGGTCTGACGCAGACATTGAACAGCGGATAGAGAGAGAAGTGGCGGCGAGAGTAGAAGTTGCAGAGGCGAGAATAAAGAAAGATATGGCGGAGAAAATGAAGGTAATGTTAGCGGAGCAAATGGCAACATTGATGGGCCGAGGAATACTCGCGGAAAGCCCAACAGCCACTCACAGCCCAACAGCCGTAGCGAGCAGCTGCCAGTCAGTTGGACCACGGACTTCCCTCTTTTTCCCGATGGAGGTAATGCAAATAAATACATATTTTTCCATCCAAATAAAAAAAATAATTCTATTACGTACATGCCTTAGTTTTGTACATATTATTCCTTCGAATGAATTTTTGTAGCATGTACAGCCGTCGCAACGAGTATGCAGACTTCTCATGCATCGAGATGGGAAGAAGGTTGAAGTGGCTTCGGGGACAATTAATGTTCCAGTAAATCCTGGAGAGACCATTCACACGAGGCCTCTACCACCTGACCATGCAAGGGTAATGGTGGATGCAGTGGTCCCGGGTGAAGAAGACACCCCTCTACCTGTACCACATGAAGACATGCCAACCATCATCTCAGCCGTTGGCAGCTCCACCGAATGGCCGATGGATATGATAAATATTGATCAGGTAAAAAATGCATATTATTATTACAACTTCTTATAGTTATAAATTTGTATCTATATGGTAGAGTTTTAGTTGATGGTATTATCTTAATTGCAGGAACCACCCAATGTTCGTACTGGTGGGGATGTGGTACAAACTGAAACACATGTTTGGTGGTATCGATTTTGTCCGTTTTCCACAGTCTTGTACCCATCTGCATGATCGGTTCTTGAGCCAACCTAACAAAGCATTTCACGTCAACCAGCCACCTGACCTTTTCCATCATGAAGAACCCCCGGTAGTCAATGCAGATGATTTTTTGGAGTTGGTTAAACCAAAGGAGTGGCTCTCCGGACCGATTATTCAGATCTTCATGATGTGAGTTAACATTCGTAATAATGGTAGAATGTAGTACTTTTAATCCAAAATGAAAAAATCGAGATCACTTGTATGCCTTTTTTTGCAGGTATCTGCAGAAATACAACAAGGAGGAACATCGAGAAGATGAGCGTGTTGGTTTCATGGACCCCATGAAAACAAATGAACACTTGTTGGAGGGTGGTGACCAATCAAAAGAATACGTCGAGAAATACATAAAGGATGTACTGAGAGAAAACCGGAGGAAGAAACTGATATTCATACCGTATCATCAGAAGTTAGTGCTATATATACATTCTAATTTTATTAAGTTTCTTTCATTTCGTATAAATCAAATTGGGGCCGGCTAATTTGCTGCCGGCAGCATTCTGGCCAGCTGCTGCCGGGGGCATTTCGGCCATTTCTGGTGTTCAAACAACAACTTTTTTTATATAGATGTTCAATCTATATTATAATCTACTTGGAGACCAAATTTTACATTTTTTGGAATTTTTTTACTATTTATTAAGCCACTTTGAAAGTTCCAGATCACATGATCCAGAATTCTGGATCAAGTGATCTGAAATTTTCAAAGTGGCTTAATAAATAGTAAAAAAATTCCAAAAAATGTGAAATTTGGTCTCCAAGTAGATTATAATATAGATTGAACATCTATATAAAAAATTTTGTTGTTTGAACACCAGATTTGGCCGAAATGCCCCCGGCAGCAGCTGGCCAGAATGCTGCCGGCAGCAAATTTTTTGTTTTTCCAAATTATAGAATGTGAGATGATACAAAACCTAATTTGCAGAACACATTGGCTCTTGGTCGTGCTTATGCCAAGCGAGAGTCAGGCGTACGTGTTCAATTCTCTCAGTGTTTACTGTTCCGGTAAGACCGCTGGTAAGAAATCGGGTCCACTTCACCCGAAGATCATCGATGCGCTCAAAATGTATGCTTTTCAAGCTTTTATTTGTCAAATCTATAGATTTTCATTAATATTTTTCTTAGAATTGGTAGTATTTTTTTCAACAGGCCCTACCAATTGGACCAGATGATTGGAGGAATTGGAAAATGCTCTAATTTCAAGACTAATTATTGCAGGGTAAGTACTTATTTTTTAACTTCTCTTGTTGTTTGTAAATTGCTAAGTTGGTGATGTTAAACGAGGGACTTAGATGTAAAAAATGGTGAAATTTGGTTATGATATGATTATAGGGACCTAGCTGCAAATTAAAATTGGTCAAAATCTATATGTGCAAAAATTGTTTAATTTTTTTAACTCTCTTGATGTGTAATGTAGTGCCCACAACAAAGTGGAAAGTGGGAATGTGGATATTATGTCATGATGTTCATGCACGACATAATACATCGCTTCGTCCGTGATTTTCCGAAAATGAAGGTATATATACATTTATATATTTTCCAAAAGTAAGCATAGTTGCTTCAAATATAATTAAGTACATATTTAATTGTGCTCTTATATCATTTAAAAAATGCAGGACTTTCCCACTAAGTACCCGGATTACAGAATGGCCGAGATTCACAACTCGTGGTGTAACTTTTTCTTAAAGGAGGTAATCATTCAAAAAAAAATAAAACAATTTAGGAATGTGATAATTGTAATAATTTGTTAATAATTTTAGGACGCTTATAATTCTAAGATATGGTGTATGGATTTAGGAGCTTAATAATTTAGGATGTGATACTTTTCTAATAATTTTAGGATGTGTATCGATTTGTGGTGATTCCTGATGCATGTGATATCCTTATAGGCCAACAAATATTACTGGAAGCTGGCCAAATATAAAATAAAATTTTTTTAAAACACAGTAAAAAATCAGTAGCGTTATTAATTTATTAACGATTCAGATAACTATCCGAATCGGTTATTTATACACAACCGACTCGTAGATTAACAACCTTCTGGATCGGTTCGTATAAATAAACCGAACCTGCCTAGTCATCTGAACGGTTTTTAACAAACCGATCAGTTGTTTGTTGTAATATTAAAAAATATTTTATATATTGGCCGGAATTGGATCGGTTAGTTAAAAACCGTATCCAATTGTTTAATTAATTTGCCCAGATAATAAATATATGGATCGCTTG
>JAJGRW010002180.1:0-41953 GCA_025461045.1 Carex parvula | reverse complement strand
TACAAGTAATTGAGATATCTGATCAGCTGTGAATTATGATTTAAATTTAATTTCAGGAAAGGATGTGAATGATTTAATTGGGCTGCCGCAAGGTGAAAGGAGGAAGTATCATGATGATGTTTCTATTGTAATTATATCTTTGGATGGAAAGAATTTGGAGAGCTTCGCCGTTTTTAGTAATAGAGAAACATGACCTGTATTACTCATTTTGTGTGTTGAGGATGTTGATAGATCGATCCTTTAAATACGATAGAGAATATATTACACGTTTTATTTAATATATATAATTATAGAGAGTTCATACATCGTTTCGCTCGATTTCTACATGGAGCTGTTCTTTTGTTAATTTATGGGAGGTTTGGATGATTGATGGTTTGTGGTTCTATTTTTCTTTTCTTTTTTTCCTTTTTTGTCCTGATTTTTTATTATTATTTCATTGTATAGTATAGGACGAGACAAACTTTTTGTAGTTCAAAATTATGAGGAGGGTTCAAATGCCTCCATTTTTCATGCCTCCACCATGCCTTCATTTTTAAAAACTTTAATAACTCAAAATTTAAAACTTAAAAGTCAAAATAAAACCGTTGGATATGATCTACATCATTTTATCTATACATGTGTAAAAAATTATGACATTTCAATTTTGTTTTGGTTGTCATCAAGAGCTTGTAAAAAACGTACTAATGTGGATAATTTTGAGACGTTGATTTTTCAACTTATTAATTCACATAAAAACAAAATCGAAATGTGATAATTTTTTATGAGCACATAGATAAAATGATGTAGATCATATCCAACGGTTTTATTTTGACTTTTAAGTTTTAAATTTTGAGTTATTAAAGTTTATAAAAATTGCAGCATGCATGGTGGAGGCATGAAAAGTGGAGGCATGAAAAATGGAGGCATTTGAACCCTCCTCTTAAAAATATATATAGATAGAGGCTTTATACAAACTTCTCTTTAAAAATATATAGATCTTTGTGATACGATTCGATCTCCACTGTTGAATTATATAATATATGATTAAATAACATCTCACGTTACACAAAAGTAATATTATATGAATGTGGTCCCCTCCATGACATTTTCATGACAAAAAGATAATTCAGCAATGAGATCATTTGCAAAATAATAAATTGACCTTTGATACATGCATGTTATCATGAAACAAATTATAGAGTTATATTATTTCACTCTAATATTATATTACCATAGCTCACTACTCTATTTATTTAATTACACTACTATTTAGTAAATTTGAAGGGTGTTTACGATATATATATACCTTTGAGTTACCTCACTAGTCACTAGAGTAACTCAACAAGAATTATACCCTTTAAATTAGTGTACAATCTGTTATCAATAACTAGAGTTTGAAGGTGTTAAGAGTAATTTTCTTGCAGTCACTTGAAACATGTAAAGCAACTATTCATCTATTAAAAGGAAAAGCAATTGTTCATCTATTTTATGATTAATTGGTAAGAAGGAACAAGGTTTAATTAAGGGGGAATTTCACGTATACCCCTCAAAACCTTCAAAATTACGTATTTCCCCCTCTAAGTTTGAAATTACGTATTCCCCCCTCTAAACTTAAATACACACAAATTTATCCATTTTATTGTCTTTTATATTAAACCTCATTCCAAATTTATAAAATACTCATTTTACCCTTTATTAAAAACATATAAAGCACATCAGACTCAAATTTGAATCTGAACGGTTCATCTATCGTACGGTAGAGGAACCCTTCAGATTCAAATTTGAGTCTGATGGGCATATATGCTTTTAATAAAGGGTAAAATGGGTACTTTAAAATTTTAGAATGAGTTTAAATATAAAAGACAATAAATGGGTAATTTGTGAGTTTTTGAAGTTTAGAGGGGGAATACGTAATTTCAAAGCTTATAGGGGAAAATACGTAATCTTGAAGTTTTTGAGGGGTATACGTGAAATTCCCCTTTTAATTAAAGATTATATATTTACCTATGAAGAGTGGTGCCAATGTACTTTTGTCACAAAAATGAGTTATGTTGCTTATTGATCATTCCTTAATTTCCTCGATGTTTTTTAAGTTGGATTTCTCAATATAATATTTTTCTTATTTTAGCACGGTAGATGATTTTTGAACGTTTAGATGCGTTTTTTTTTTCTTTTCTAAATGATATAGTAAAATAGTAGAGAATAGGTAAGAGATTGAGTATTGTGGATTATTTGAACTAGAGGAGGGTTCAAATGCCTCCATTTTTCATGCCTCCACCATGCCTCCATATTTTAAAACTTTAATAACTCAAAATTTAAAACTTAAAAGTAAAAATAAAATCATTGGATATGGTCTACATCATTTTATCTATACACTTGTAAAAAATTATGATATTTCAATTTTATTTTGGTTGTCATCAAGAGCTTGTAAAAAACATACTAATATGGATAATTTCTAGACGTTGATTTTTCAACTTATTGATTCACATAAAAACAAAATCGAAATGTGATAATTTTTTATGAGCACATAGATAAAATGATGCAGATCATATCCAACGGTTTTATTTTGAATTTTAAGTTTTAAATTTTGAGTTATTAAAGTTTTAAAATATGGAGGCATGATGGAGGCATGAAAAATGGAGGCATTTGAACCCTCCTCTTTGAACTATATATATAACAAGAAGAGTATTAATTAATTGTGGGCTATTTAGACTAAAAATAATGATTGTTTTTTGGATGAAAGGGCAAAAAAACTATTAGCTAGATCTTGTGGAGATTTCATTATCTGGGGGTGTAAAGATCATTACCTAGTGATCTTAAATTTCTTTTGCACATCTGAAAGAAGGAAATGAAAATAATTCAAGCGTGCATGGTGTTGTTTATTTTTAATTAGATTGAATGTCTGTGTTTTGTTTATGGGTGCACTTGTAACAGTTATGGGAAAATTAATACTCCATTAAGAATGTTAATATTTAAATTTTTAAACTATGCTACATCGATCGATCATATATAGTCTTATATATTCATCCGGTTTTGTTTCTCAGTTCTCGTTATTTTGATCGAATGCTTCTAAACATCATTTTTCTTTCTTCTCATATACAAAATATGTATTTGATATATCATATATATACTTGAGGTGCAATATAACTCTTAAAAGTACAACAACTTTTTTTATATATATTTTTTTGTTGAGGAGGGTTCAAATGCATCATAATTTTTGTGCTCCAATATGCTCCACATCATTTATCTCTATTTTCAAAGTCCGAACAATCGATCCGAACCGTTTAACATGATCTTTATAATAAAATATGTTTGGAGACCAAATTTTATATTTTTTAGAATTTTTTTACTATTTTTTTAGATAGGTAGAATATCACTTTATCAGATGGTCCAGAATCTCCTTAAAGAAGTGATTTTGTACCTATCTTAAAAAATAGTAAAAAAATTTTAAAAAATATAAAATTTGGTATCCAAGCATATTTTATTATGAAGATCATGTTGAGCGGTTCAGATCGACTGTTCGGACTTTGAAAATGGAGATAAAAGATGTGGAGCATATTGGAGCACAAAAATATTGGTGCATTTGAACCCTCCTCTTTTTTGTTTGCTAATCATGTTGTTTACAATCTTTATATATCTTCAACATTTTGAAAATAATTTTATTTGTCCATAATTTCTAAATTTTTATTTTTTAATATAAATTATTTTCATTAATAAATACTTTTTTTTTTTTTTCAGAACAGAAGTTCAAGAAACAGCTCTATTAATTAGATACGAGTTCTTATCTTCTCATGCGTGGACCCGTGCTTCTTAGATTATATAGGCCGCATGATTTTTAGAGATAAAATTAGTAAGCATCGCAAAATAATTGAACATATAGGCCACATGATAGTATCTTGGTTTTCTTCCCGAATTTTTTATTTTTACAATCTTAAAAAATATAAATCAAATAACCAGTTTATTTTGAAATTTTGATTTTACTTTGTCTGTAGTTTCATATATCGGTCCATTTTCCGAAAATCATACCAACATGTGATCCGCCATTTCAAACTGCAGACACTAATTTAGTCCGCAGTTTGAAACTGCAAACAGAGTAAAAGTTTAATTTTTAAAACAAAAAAATAGTTTAAGATGGTGAAAATAAAAATATCCGTTGTTTCTTGACACCACATGTTTGTATCCCTTGGACTTTGTATTAATTTATAACTTTTTAATGAAAACGACGATAGACAGCTTCACTGATTTAATAACTTAATTCTTTTTGGATAAAGTCTCAGAATTAATTTTGAACATTTGTTTAATGTTAAATATGCAACAACATTAAATCTAAATATTACAGTTTACAGAAGTGAAGGGGATTGAAATTTAATTAATTGATTGCTAAGATTCATGAACCCGCTTCACGAAACACTCCAATTAAAATGAAACAGAGAACCGTACCTTCTTTTCCCCTTCGATTTTGAGCCTGTGTCCATTCTTCTGAGGTAATAGAATATTTAAGTTTAGATTCGGACCGTTCGATCAGTATCCGGGCCAATCCGACCCGGGGTGGAAACCGTGGATGCACTAGGCCTCTTTAATACTCGTGCCCAAGCATATTGAACGGTCCAGATCTGAAATCAAAATTTCTGTTACCTCAGGTGATATGATTTTTTTTTTATGGAAAACCGTAGGACCTCGAAGAATTCGGATCCAGTGAAGTAACCCAATCTTTGGGTTTTGAATATTAGACCGTCCGATTCGAATCCGCGAAAATCCATCTCCGAAGTGAGTGCACACATTCCGACAATGAAATCGACTCCCGAGACGATCTCGAGCGATTAATTCGGATCGGACGGTCTCGATCCAAAACCCAAAGATTGGGTTACTTTAGGGGATCCCGACCCAAACCTGTTCAGCTGTTCTACTTACCAAGGTTTTATAAAACCCATTCATTCCGGCTACCACCAGCAATCAGATCTAATCACCGAAACATTATAAAAGATCCAAACGAAGAAATGGCAGCGACGCGCCAGCATCTCCACCACTTATGGAGGCGGCGTGGCGGATCCGCCACCACTTCCGCCGTAGTGGGTCTCGTATTCCTCGTTTTCTCCGCCGTGGGGTTATTTGTGCTCACCTCTCGGTCGCCAGAATCCGCACTTAATAGCATTGAGTCTATCCTAGTCGATCTAACCCTTGTAAACAATGCAAGGGAGAAAGGAGCATGTAAGATAGATAGATAATTTAGTTTTATTTTTGTTTGTATAGTTGTGAAATGTTTAGTTGGGATCAGTCATTTCATTGTTGCTGTTATGAGTTTGACTATGCTTGTACGTACAATGGTGCATTCTTTATTCATTGTGCTGTAATTAATGTTCTAGAGTGGAGATTTATCCAATCCAGATAATGTCCAGGTAACGGAAAATGTCTTTAGTGATTATTAGATATTTGGTATCAATTTAATGCCTCACTTTTGGAATACATCAAGTAACCAGCAAGGTTGATTTTTTTTTTTAATGTCTTTCCTTAATAGGCAGTGTCTCATTCTGAGCTATGTAATTCTGTATATATACCATTGTGCCCACATATAAACAGTACAAATTATCGAATTTCTTTAGTTTTTCCTCTCAGTTTTTTGTAGCAAAAAAATTAGATTCTTCGATAGTTAATAAGGTTAATCACTTAATCGGGCTTATCAATATGGACGTCTATAAAGTTTGCTGGAATTTTGTGGCAGATATGTCAATTACCGATTGTTTAAGTTCAGCTATTGGTCTTAGGCTCTTAGCCAAACTAATGTAACTGCATTTTAGTTCTGGACTTTGCATTTGGATGCTTATTTGCTTATTTTCTTTTTGGTAGTGTGCTTGGATGGGACCCTACCGGGTTATCATTTTCTGAAAGGATTTGGTTCTGGTGCTGATAAATGGCTAATTCACCTAGAGGTATTCTAAATCATAGCTACTTGATATACTAATACTTAACCTGTTATAATTACCGGTATGGAAAACTTACCTCTGTTCAAAGATGTCTCATCCAAAATGTTGTAGTTCCACCCAAATGACAATCAACTTTGGTCCCATTTGGGTTTAATCAGTTTAGTCCTGAAACTATTCATTCAAGCAATTCCATCCTTAGGTGCGACATGATTTTCTTAGTAAGTTGTGCTATAATGTTGTTGACTCAGCACAAGTACTATGTCCAAAAGAAATGGAGAATGAAATCAATCTTGGCCTTACATTTCTTACATTCCTGCCATATACAAAAGTGATAACACCCCAGATAATCTTCAATTTTCACTGAAAACAAAAAATGCTGTATCTGGATTTTATTGAAACATCCCATGCATATTTAGACTACAGGTTTCAGGTTGAACCATACCTTGCACATGACAGGACCTAAAGTGTCATATTTTGAAGGATAGTGGTCAGTCTTGATATGGAATAGAGGGTGCAAATCTGCCTGAAAAGGTTAATTGTAGTTCATGCTTGAAGTGGAGTAGAATCTGGTGCTGTATTGAAATACTATGTCCACATCTACCATCCTATTACTAAACCTACTCTGCAACTTATCTGGTCTATGGTGTAACCTCGGACAATTTTCATGCATAAACTGTTGCATGGAAGCACAATTGATATAACATAATTGATTGGGATTTAATATCAAGTTATTCAATAATTTAGGGACCTAATTTTGGTGCATATTGATAGACTGAGGATTAAATTGATTTTTCCTGCATAGATTTTGGGAGAAATTATGGATTTACTATTCACCTGTTGAGTAACTCCAAGAAAGTATCTATGTTAGGGCTGCTTTATTTTATATTCATGTTTCTAAATGTTGTGGGTCAAAAGCTATAGGGAGGAGGGTGGTGCCGTAATTTGGAATTATGTAGCGCACGCAAGCAGACAGAACTGGGTTCGTCAAACCATATGGAGAAGCAAGTTCCCTTTATTGGCATCTTAAGCAATCTTCCTTCCCAAAATCCTGGTAATTAATTGATTATTCTTTAGTAGATATAAGATTGCATAAAAGCCAAAAAAAAAAAAAAATCAATGATATTTATGAGCTCTGATTTTCTATTGCAGATTTTTATAACTGGAACAAAGTCAAGGTGAGGTACTGTGACGGTGCCTCTTTTTCAGGGGACGTAGAGACTACTGAACAGGTATTCATTTCTTTACTGATTAACACATACTGGGGTTGTACCTAGAGGTGCTATGTCCTGAGCTGCACCCTAGCTCCAACAATAATACCTGTTGTGGTTAGTCATATAATTCAAAACCATTAAGTTTTAGAAGATTGCTAAAAAGAATTCCTTTTTACTTCTACCTGCCAGCCCCAGTTTTAGAATAGGATATTGCATTTTGACTTACCTGTATATCCACTTGAGTCCCTGTAAAACATCTAATTTGATTTTTCTTATTCCCCAGAATTGCAAAAGTATTTCTTACATTAATTGCATGCTTAACTGATGTAAATTATAACTCAAATTGAGAAGCACAAGTACATACTAAACCAAACCCCATAATATGCATATTGGTAACTGGACCCAACCCGCTTCAATAGCACCACCAATGATTCCTGAGGCAGGGCCAATCAGCTAAAATAGTAATTTACTTCTTGAATTTATTATTGTTGTAGAAGGGAACTACATTGTATTTTAGAGGCCTGCGTATTTGGGAGGCAATTATGGACGACCTTTTACTCAAGGGGCTTGCTAATGCTAAAAAGGTATTTTTCCTATTCAAAAACTTTTGTAATGTTTGTGTTCATGGTGTTTCTAACGTACATCCCAGTTTTAAGTTACATCCTGTCTTAACATACATTCAATGGAATTGAACTTGAGAGATAAAATTTCCACTTTATTCAGGAAAATGATTTTTTCATCAGATTGGTTTTTTTAATCAGTTTATTATTAGTAGATAGAAAGAAAATGTCTGCATTGAATATAAAGATTAATGGAAGATCACACATTTTGGAGATCAAAGATTTTAGACTAATTAATGGAATTGTGATACAAATTTCCTTATATAAAAAGATAATTTTCTACCCTTTGAGAAAATAGCTATTATTCACAATGTTTGCTAATACAGGATGTTCCTTAAAAACTTGGATGTACACTATAATTATCTGTATGTTCACACTTCCGTGAAAGTATATATGTAGTGACATTTTATTATATTATAGGCACTTCTGACCGGATGCTCTGCTGGGGGGCTAGCCACTTACATACATTGTGATGATTTCAAAGCACTTCTGCCAAAGACAGAGACTGTAAAGTGCATGGCTGATGGCGGATTCTTCCTTGATGTGTATGTTTTTCCTTAAAAAAATACTTTTGGTCAAGTAATTTCATATTTTTGTTTATTCTTATCTTCTTTTATTTGCTTTACAAAGACTATATTTATAACATAGTTCACCAATTGCACAAGCATAGTCCTAGATATGGTAAGCTTTAGGTTATTTTATATTTTTTTCCCATTTATAACAGGAATGATATTTCTGGGAGAAGGTCAATGTATGATTTCTATAATGAGGTTGTCCACCTTCAGGTGTGTGCCTATTGAACCTTTTGTATTTTTCCTTTTTCTCTCTAAGCTTTTTTTTTAATCTTAATCACGATCTTCACTGTAGCATATATGATATAGTTGTAAATCATCATTTGTTTTTTATCTGATTACCTTCTTTGTTGTGGATTTTCTTACTTTTTTAAATTAATCAAATCATGTCAGGATGTAGGAAAAAGATTCCCAGATTGCATTTCCAGAATGGATGCCACAAAGGTCTGTCATCTCTATATTCTCTCTCCAATTTATTACTTCTTTTGTTTTGCGTGGTAGAAAGCTGGGAATCAGCCCCAATATCTTCTTATTCTCATGTTTTTCTTATTCCGAATCAGATTCTTTGTTAATAGTTATGTGATTATCTCTTGCTATATATGATTTTTGGTTATTATTTCTTATTTCAGTGTTTCTTTCCTGAAGAAATCATAAAGAAGATTAGAACCCCTTTCTTTATTCTCAATCCAGCCTATGACGCTTGGCAGGTATAATTGTATTATTTTTCTTTTTTGCTGTCAATAACTATTGTTACACCAGCTATCCACAATTTAATCAATAACTCAAATATATAATTACAGGTACAACATGTGGTCACTCCGGATGTTTCTGGCTCCTCAACCTCCTGGAGAAGTTGCAGATTAGACATTAAAAAATGTGATTCTAACCAAATCGAAGTTCTTCAAGGTGCTAATATTAGTTTGCTTTATTTATTTTATTCAAGTTCGGGTAAAATTTAGTATGTGCTGAAGGCAAATACAACTGCAGGGATGAGAACAGCACTGCTTGATGGCATCAGGGGTGTTACAGAGAAAAAGGATTGGGGAATTTTTGTTGATTCCTGTTTTATACATTGTCAATCTCTGAAGGACTACTTGTGGCACTCTCCCAACTCCCCTCGAATCAATAACAAGGTAGATTTTTGTAAGATACAAATAACGTGCCACTGATATATACATTTACTGCAGAAATATCAGGGATAACTTCATATGTAAGGTACAATACCTATCTAGTACTGCTGCACCAGTATCAGCTACAATACAGATCCAGTGCACATGTTCCAATTGGGATGATAGCTGGTTAATCGAGGCGGTGTATTAGGTTTAACGTGTTGGATTTAGCTAATCTTTCATGATTGGCTCAGGTTGATAGTGTGTACAATTGTTGGGTTGGATGTATTGTGCCTTACTATGAATATAAACTGTGTTATTTGGGTTGGGATTTTGCCAATCCATAACCAACCATTGTAAATCTCTGAGCATTATAATTCATGATTCCGTAGGTGATTGAGTTAGGCTGGTTTAATAGATGATAGGACTTAATGCCAGTGAAATAATTAATAAAGAGCATGTATTTCATAAACAAATTAAACTGGCAATACTTTTATTTGAGAATAAGCAGCTAATATAAATTTGGTATTGTAAATTGAAGGATTTTTGGAGAATTGGAATTTTTTTTATCCTCCAGGTCAGCATGTTCATGGAACTTCACTGAGATTTGGGTCTGACCCTCCTGATTAGCACTTGCATTTTTCTTTCTTTTAAATATAAGGCTACACTATCAAGTATCAACCAAGTTTAGCCAAATCAAGCCTACTATTTGTAACATGCTTCCAGGCAAACTGATGGCCCTTTTATTTTTTTATTTTTAAACTAAGAAAAACATCAATGCTATTTGAATCCGAGCATAACCAGTTGATAGTATAATACACTGTTCTAGCTATTGTCATATTATATTATGTATTCATTTAATTATTTTGTGCAGACGATTGCAGAGGCAGTGGGAGATTGGTACTTTGATAGGAGCAAAGTGAAGGAAATAGACGGCCAATACCCCAGCAACCCATCATGTTACAACATGGTTTTTAGCCAGCCTTATAAGTTATAACCTATCCACGTTTTTTTACATTGTTGGACTATTTAGCCTTGAGATGCAATTGCATCGTTTTGCAGCTTTTCATTAGCATTGTACATGTAGTCTTTTTCGACATCTTGTTTATACCTCAGTGTAATTTTTTCTTATATGTTGTAGATCAATGAAGTTCAAATCTCATGTTTCACGATTAGAATCAGAAGATTCAAATAGATTCACTATATGTGTGATTTGATTTATGTTTCACGATTCAGTACTCATGATTCAGGTTATTGGGTCCAGACTCGTTAAAATCTATTAAATATTAATTTCTTCCTTCCAAAAATTCTTGTTTGCTTTTTTTGTGTCTTCTTTTGTTTTCACTGACTGGAGAAAGCACAAGAAAAAAAAACAATGGAAGAGGAAGAAGAACAAGAGATGGTGAACTAGAACAATTTTGTGCAGGTAACAAATTTCTGTGATGTGTTGTGAATAATTTGAGTTGGACCACACAAACAAGATTAGTTGTACTGATTTTGTAATAAAAATTGTTTGCTATATGTAGTAAATAGGTGTTTTATCTTTATTTCGGCTATGTTTGGATGACACAAGAATAGCAAGAATAGAGGCTATTCTAAAATAGAAGCTATTCGGAATAGCAATGTGCATTTAAACAATATTTTTGCTATTCAGAATAGCTAAAATAGCCGCTATTCTCTATTCCTTGTAAATGTTGCAATAGCTACTATTTGAAAATGTGAAATGTGAAATGAGAAAAAAAATATTTCATTTTTAGATTTCCGCCAACACTATCCCAAAATGACAAATTTAATACCACTTTCCGCTATCTCCACGTTGTGACAATTCATTTGAGATCCCACTTGTCTATCTTTCTTCTTAATCCAAATAGCATAATTTTTACACTAATTTGAAAATCGCTATTTTTTCTCTATTCTCATTTACTATTCTAAAATTTCACTATTCTAGCTATTCTAACTCTCATCCAAACGTACCATAACGTACCATGAATAGTTTAGCAAATTTTATATGATGGCATGACAACATTGTACGAAAATAATTTTCTGCTTGTTCCATCTTCTCGTTTATTAAATTTATTTGACAGTCAAGGGGTTCATTTATGGTTAATGCAATCTCTTTATTAAAGCTGAGTTGACATAAATTTTCAGAGCAATGATTCTATATGTTAAAAGCTGAGTTGACATGATTTTTATGAGCGGTGCTTTTATGGTAAAATAAGAAAGAACAACAATTAAGATATATACATCTATTCCGTACTACGTCGTGACCAGAAAAAAAAAAAACCAACGAGGCTACGTTTGGATGCACTCTAGAATAGCTAGAATAGCTACTGTTTAGAATAGTAAATAAGAACAGCTACTGTTTAAGAACAGTGCTAACTCAAGCTATTCGGAATAGTGAAAAAGTTGTTTGGATTGCATATTAGGAATAGAGTTTGGAGGGAATGAATAGAGTAATAATTTATGTGTTAGATTAAATTTTTTTATCAATACGTAATATAAAAATCTTTTTATCCAATACGTATATAATATTAATTTAATTATTAAATAAATTATTAGATTAAATATAATATAATATTAGTTTAAATGTAATACAATATAATATTAATTTAATTATTAAATGTAATACAATATTATTTTAAATATTAGATTGGTATTAAATAAAATATTAGAGTAAATATAATATAATATTAGAGTAAATATAATATAATATTATATTAAACTATAATACAATATAATATTAATTTAATTATTAAATGTAACACAATATTATTTTAAATATTAGATAGGTATTAAATAAAATATTAGAGTAAATATAATAAAATATTAGATTAATATAATACAATATAATATTAATTTAAATGTTAAATGTAATATAATATTATTTCAAATATTAGATTAGTATTAAATAAAATATTAGATTAAATATAATATAATATTAGATTAAATAAAATATAATATTAGATTAAAAAAAATAATTAATATAATATTAAATATTAAATATTAAATATTAAATATTAAATATAAAATATAAAATATAAAATATTAATTATTAAATATTAAATATTAAATATTAAATAAAATATTTAGATTAAATAAAATATTAAATATTAAATGTAATAAAATATTATTTTAAATATTAGATTAGTATTAAATTAAATATTAGATTAAATATAATATAATATTAGATTAAATATAATACAGTATAATATTAATTTAAATGTTAAATGTAATATAATATTATTTTAACTGGTAAATTAGTATTAAATAAAATATTAGATTAAATTTAATATAATATTAGATTAAATATAATACAATATAATATTAATTTAATTATTAAATGTAATAAAATATTATTTTAAATATTATATTAGTATAAATAAAATATTAGATTAAATATAATATAATATTATTTTAAATATTAGATTAGTATTAAATAAAATATTAGATTAAATATAATACAATATAATATTAATTTAAATATTAAATGTAATAAAATATTATTTTAAATATTAGATTAGTATTAAATAAAATATTATATTAAATATAATATAATATTAGAATTAAATATAATACAATATAATATTAATTTAAATGTTAAATATAATATAATATTATTTTAAATGTTAGATTTGTGTTAATATTGAAAGCTCCAATCACTATTCCAACTTTTTGTTAAAATAGTGGAACAACGCTATTTTTCTTATTCCGAATAGCAAGTAGTACGTTTGGTTGCTCAAGCTATTCGAATAGCAATGCTATTCTAAGAATAGCACTATTCTTAGTGCATCCAAACATACCCTCGAATGATCAGATAAAAATGCGAACGAATAAATTAAGAATAAAGTTGATAAAATTGTTTTCAAATGACAAATGTAATTAATCTTGGTCTACGTACTTCACAAGCTAAGTATTTACATTTCAAATGCAATTTGCTTTTACATTGCCAAAACTAAAAGAACTCAATTCCTTATAATGTTTAGTGCCTTAGCATGGACAACTTGGCTTTTGAGAAATAAAATTTGCTTTAAACAACAAATAAGTGATTCTGTGAGAACTTTTGTACTTAACATAATTAACTGGGTGATTGTATGGACAGCCACTACTGAAGGATCAGAAACTACGATGAAGGAATGGCTGCCTGAAGACACCAATCAGGTACCCTTGCAGGAAGTGGAGCCAGAGCAGAGCAGGTGCTGGTGCTGGTGGAATCTGCTAACACTGATGATTCGCTTTGATTTACTTTATGTTTACTCTATATTGTTGAGAGATGATAGCTTTTGGTTTTAGACCCGAAATTTTTAATTATAACATACTTCAAAAAAAAAAAAAACCAAATAACCATCGTTCTCTGAAATTTAGATTTTCACCACGGCCGCACCGGCATTTTGCGGACTCAAATGCTAGAGACCGCATAAGCATTCTGCGGACCCATTTTTTTTTTTTTTCAAAACTTTGAGATATCTCATAAATAGGGTGCCTCGATACAGATGCAAAGCTCATAAATGGGGTGCCTAAGATATGAAATAAAAGGGGTCAAAGCTCATGGATTCATAAAAAAAAATGAAAATGCACGTGGTGCCTCGATAAAACACCCTGGGTCCGCACAATGCCCGTGTAAGAGTCCGTATCGGCATTCTGCAGCCCCGCTGAAATGGGTCCGCAAAATGCCGGTGCGGCCGTGGTGAAAATCTAAATTCTAGAGAACAATGGTTATTTGGTTTTTTTTTTTTTTAAGTATGTTATAAATAAAAATTTCGGGTTTTAGACAGTGATACTTTTTGTGCTTCTGCTTTTATTTGGACTTACTTTTGTTGGTCAGACAACATACATTGGTCTGCTTTTAATTGGACTTATGCCTCTCTTTTTTTTTTAAATTCAAGTTTATTTTGTATAAAATGAGGATGTTAACAAATAAATTAATTTGGTACATTTGTTTTTAATAACTTTCAATCTCTTAATTTTATTTGTAAAACGATATAAATAAATTTTAAATTTCTATCTTGTGAATTTGATAAACATCAGTGATCTGAATTGGCGAAGTTATTGTTTGAAACAAATATTGTAATCACTGAGGTTAAACTCAAAGAAGTTTGTTTATGAGTTTAACCTCGTATATATTGGTCTGACTCATAAATTTATTTTCCACCATTTATATTAGCAGATTTTGTAAGATAAAAAATATGATCCATAAAATGTGCAAAGGCTTTTGAATGAAGTTTTTTGCATTCAGAATTCAAACAATGCCGAAGGCAGATTTTATTCAGAATTTCGGATGGACCAAGGAAACATTGATCGTGTCAATAAGTCTCAAATCAAGCAAGCAGTTTTCAAAATTAAAATTTAAAATACAAATGGTGTTTTTAGACTCGCAAAATTTTTAGAAAATGTCAACCTTATCGGCAACATATATCTTTCACCTTCCTCAACCGTTTAATTCTTCATAATACTAATTTTAGTACAAATTAAAATAAGAGAAGATATTATCTCCTATCTCTCTTTTTTCCGAAATTTTTAAAATTAGCACAGTTTAAAAAAAAAAAAAATCAAAAAATCATCGTTTTTGAGAAATTCGAAATCTACCACGGCTGCAGAATGATTCTGCGGACTCAAATGCTGCAGACCGCACAGGTGTTCTGCGGACCCACTTTTATTTTTTTTTGGTGTTTTATCTAATTAAAAGAGGCACCACGTGCATCTGTATGAGATATCTCAAATTTTTTGTTCTAGGAATGCGTGCCCCCGTTATGAGATATCTCAAAGTTTGAAAAGAAAAAATGAGTCCGCAGAATGCCTATGCGGTCTCCAGCATTTGATACCGCAGAATCATTCTACGGCAGTGTTAGATTTCGAATTTTCCAAAAACGATGGTTTTTTAGTTTATTTTTTTTTAAACAATGGTAGTTTTAAAAATTTCGGCTCTTTTTTCAAAATTTCCCAAAGCTTTCTACTTTTCTTTCTAACAACTCTACTGTCAATAAAATTTCAAAGCTTTTCTACTTTTCGCAATTAAAAAAACATAATTATAAGAAAAGAGATTGATTATATTTTTATTTTTACAAAACATGTAAGAACCAAATCAAAGAATTTGTAATCTCCTGGGGCATCGAATCTTTGATTCGGTACATCTTTTTTACTCCGTTACACACAAGACTACACAGTTTGTAAAACAAGGGGTATAGCGAATCTAAGTTCCGGTACACGTTTTTTTTTTAAGTTATGTACTACACTTGAGAAAAAAAATTAAAAAAAGAGGGTGTACCGAATCTACACCCATTTACCCATTTTTTTAAGGAATTCAGAGTTGGTTCGACGGCTCAATCATCGCCCGATCTATATTAAAAGAATTCAAAAAATTAAAAGATTGGATCTGTGTTTAGAGATCACACCTATCAAGAAAAAATATTTTGTTTCAATTAGACTTGAATTACATATGAAATACCTGATGAGATTGATGAGATTGATATAGCAACACTTTTTCCTCGGGATCTCGTGCAAGGAAAAAACAATTTTCTATTTAGAATTGTCAATTATTTCCTTTATGGAGATAGCAAGTCAATTCGAATAATTTGTCTTAAGACTATTCAATTAGTTTGGACTTGTTTAGTATTGAATTGGGACCAAAAACAAAATTATAGCTCTATAGAAGAAGAGGTTCATACTTCATTTGTTAAGATAAAGACAAATTATTTAATTCGCAATTTTATCAAAATTGAGTTAATTAAGTCACATATTAGAAAAAGATATGAAAGAAAGAGCAAATTTAGGATTCATTTCTGATTTTTTTTAAAAAAAAAAGGCTGAAAGCCTATTTCATAACTGAAATATTTATTATAGGTACTAAATATCAATCAGGGGAACAACTCCCTAGTTGTGTTGTTTCACAAAATTGGATTCATTTCTAATAATACATTAGATACTATTCATAATAATGTATAAGATCGTAGCAGTATTAATCATTTCTATTCCAAGATAAAAATGCAATCCATCTAGTCAACACAAAGGAACTATGGGTACTTTGTTAAATCGAAACAAGGATTATCAATCTTTAATAATTTTGCCATGGTCCAATTGTTCTTTTTAGGAGCCTGATAAGCGTGTCCTCTTTTTTAAAAGTCGTGCATGTCTGTTTCAATTTATGTGTGCATATATTTTGATGTGAATCGGACGGTGTTGGAGCTCATTGGACTCCAAAGTAAGTCTGATGCCCATCGAACCTACCTGATCTCTTTTTTTAAGATTTTTTGGGCTAAGATTTCTGTTTCAGGTGAAAAGGAGAATACCGAACTAAATTTTCGTAACACCTCATAAATACTTATGTTTTTAAAAAAATAAATAATCATCCTCAATCCCTATAATTAATTTTTTAATTACGAAAAAAAAAAAAAATTCCACGACTCTGGTCGCAGACTTGCAGTTATTCTCTTCGTGGCAACGACGCTCCTCTTCCCGCCAATTATTTTCCCGCCAAATTGCTACCATCCTCTTTTCCCTGCCTCCTTCCCTATTTCTCCCTATTTCTCCGAAACCGAAGCCCATTACAATTCCAACCAGTCCGTAATTTCTCCATCTGCGTGCGTCATGGATTCGATCAAAGCTTCCTCTCACCCTGCAATCGCCACCCCGACCAAGAAAGCCCTAGCATTTTCCTCAAATACTCCAATCAAAGGGAAGAGTCCAGTGCCATCTGACGACCAGTTTTGGACGCCAACCCCAGAGAAACCGGCACAGCGGTCGAGGCGGAGTTGTGGCTCGAGCATTGCCTTCTCTGTGAATGAGGTTAGGCAAGCTGCTCTTGGGCTATGCAAGAAAGATGGAGGCATCAATGAGAAGTTAGATCGTGATCTTGCCTTGGTGGAGAAGCAGCTACGCTCAAAGAAAGCTGTCAAATTAAGTTCATCTAAAGAAAAGGATGAAATCCAACTTCCCCACAAGTAAGTTCTATGATTGTACCCTATCCAACGCGTGGAAATTTGCAAACTCTGATAAAAAGGAAATGCAAAAGATTGAATCTTTACTTCAAAAGAACAGTAAAAAAAGGAGATTCATCTTGGGTGATTTCAGTCCAAATGAATTCTTGGGTCTTAATCTAATCTTTAGATATATGTCATAGGCAAATCTCTGGAATTCTTTTGAACTCTCTTTTGTGCAATCGTTGGCCAGTTGCTTCAGAAGAAGCCATGTTGCTGGATTATGTAAAAAGTAGCATCACACTAAGCAGTTATTGATGATTCCTTTTGTTTGGGGTTTTAGTCAAATTAATTCTTCCCTAATTTCATCTCCAGATATCAGATACTGTGTGAAATCTTCAATTGCATGGAGTGCTCAATTCGGCTCCTTCGACTTAGAGGATCAATGCCAACATTTTCAAATCTCTATGCTAGGATTCAAGACTTGGCTAACCAGTAATAATTTATAATCATATACAGTTCTTGTCCTTTGCTGAGTTCTTGGAGTTTGTTCTTATTGCTGGGTTTGTTTTGTTTTGCAGGAATTTGACTTACAAGCAATTAGCACAGATAAAACACATCTTACCTGAGGCCATTATAATCAAGAAAGTGCTTCTAAGGGATGAGAGTACCTGTTGTATGAAGCCAGAACTTCAAATCAGCATGAATGCTGAGGGCATTGGAATTAACACGAAAGAGGAGGGTCAAACTGCATATTTGCACCTGAGAAAAGTTTTCAAAGAAAGGCTTGTAGATTTTGTCAGAGATCATCCAGAGGTACTAATCCAAGTCTCTTCATCTCAACCCAATTGTTAAAGCTGTATGCTTTGTTTAGGATACTCAGTTCGAAATGACCTTAACTTTTTCTTTTGTTTCAGACAAGCTACTTTAGATTTGAGGATAAATTTGATGGATTTCCCAGAAAAAAAAAAAAGCATCCATGAATTGTCCTATAAACCTGGGAGCACTGTTTACACTTTACACCCCCAAATTATACTCTTTATTTTCTTTGGTCTGTTTATGCCCAAATATGAATTGATAAAGGGCAAATTTGGCATTTCTGAAATTAGACAAGGAGGGGTATACATGTATGTAACTTGCAAAAGGAACTACAGAACAAAATATCATCTGCATTTTATTTCTGGCAGGAAGGTGATATACCTGAAGATGAGTTACCACATCCATTTAACCATTCAAACAAACCTTCATCCACACCAAAAATCATCAAAGAAAACACTTCAGTTGATGAACCACAATCTGTTGTACTCTCCCACATGCCACCGTCATTTCAGAGGCGGTTTTCCCAAAAGGCCACAGTTTCCGCCCTAAGGAATCCTTTGTTTGACCCGTCTTCAACCAACTCACCAAATACATGCACAAGTGCTTCAGAGGCTACTCCTGTCAAAAAATGCATTAGTTCTTTACAGGCTACTCCTGCGAGGCTAATGGCCTCGACGCCAGCAATCAACACTCCTAAGAGGTGCTTGTCCGAGAGCAGCGTCAATTTGCACCCGGTGAAGAGGTCAGAGACTAAGAGGTTGGCTCGACCTCTTTTATTTACAAGTCCAAATAAGTGTATCAAGGAAAAAGAAAAGCAAGGAGAGGAAGTGTTGGTTGAAACAATTGAAGAAGACGGTGTACTTGATTTCTTACCCAAGTCCCTTTTGCAATCTGTAAGGCTCTTTCTTTCCAACTTATTTCAATATTTTTTTCATTTTCAATAAGCACCACTAAATCCTTCTTGATATATGGTACCCTATCAATTGATTCATGAAACATACTCTATGACCTTAGCTCCAAGGTCATTTGTTTTACAAACCCTAATAAATTAAGCGCAATAAGTCAAATGTGATTTGGAGGTTTGCATGTGGGTTATGAAGCAGTTTAGCTATGCGTAGTGGTGTAAATTGATTCATCAGTAAAGAGTAGAAATACTAACAAATATTGGGCCATTTAGTGGTCATATTGGATTGACTCCATTAAATAGTTGAGAAATTGCCAAATTCTTTTCACCATTGTTATATTAGATTTTGTTCTGTTTTATTATGTCTGTAATAGGCAGATCTGGATCTTAACTCTTAACAAAACTCTTATTTTAATCGAAGCATAAACTGATTAGTTTGACTCATCTGTCATCCATGTCAATCTTAACAGGTGGGATCAGGTCATGAATTCCCATTTGAAGTTATACTAAATAACTAAATATATTATGTCAAAGGGACTTCTCCGTTTTTCTAATTGCCTGTTTAATGGTTGGATTAGTCAAATCACAGATATAGGAACAATGTTTTTTCAGTATGGTAATATTTGGGTGAAATTTGCAGATAGAGTTCATTCTGTTATGATATCATATATTAAGGCTTCAATTTGATAATTAAGGAGATTTGATGAAATATTTTTTATTCCAAGGTAAAAGAGAAGGAAAGAAGAGTATTGCTTGAAAAGGAGACAGGTGTTGGTGATGCAATAAGACGGCAAAGGATGATAGGATGCTTGCCTAGTACATTTAATACAATTTTACTTTCATACCGATCATTGAATAGGTCGGTCATGACCAAGCAGGAGCTCATTCACAAGATAATTGCAAACAACTCGAAAATTGTTGATAGAGGTACTTGATTAAATGTTATTTTTTCATTTTTTTTCCACCTTTTTTGAACAGCTGTTGAAAATAGTACTGAAACTTAGATAAAATTACAATTCAGGAAAATAACACCAGCTTTGGATCTTACATCCGTGATTTAGCTTTAATTAGCACAGCTAAAGGTCATCCAATTCAGCCTAGTCCTGCTGTAATTGTTGAAGTTACAAATGAGAAAAATTGAACAACTGGTACTGCAAGTAACTTAATGTACAGCAAGTTGGTAGTAAAAACCTGGTCATACTGCATCAGCATTGTGGCATTTGCTTGATATTATCCAGATGTTGATAGAATTCATTGGCCTTTCAACTCTACCTCTCAAAAAATAAATAAAGAAACATACAAAGAAAAGAGAAGAAAAGAAAAGACAAAAGAACTGATGATGAGAGTTTGTGATTCTGAAAAATGCAGAGGAAGTTGAAGAACAGTTGAGTTTGTTACAAGAGATCATTCCAGACTGGATATCTGAGAAGACAGCACTTGGCGGAGATGTTCTCTTACGGTTAGCATATAAATTAATTTCTACATTGTGTTTATATTTTCTAAATTGCCTTAAAGTCAACCTTTGTATTTGTTTGGGTGTAGTGTCAATATGCTGTGCAGTCCAGAAGAAATCAGGGAAAGACTGGCCAAAGCCGAGTGAATGGCGAAAAAAACAACACAGATGTCAATACGCCTCAATTGGCACTCAACTTCTCAGTTCTTTTAATTAAATTAGGGGTGCTCCCCATTCTGTATTCCTTAGTTGTAATTATAGTTAGGCTTTGATCCCTGAACTTGGGGTTGTTGGTATTCATTCTTTCGTTTTCTTGTGACATTATGTAAATAGCAAATACTTCTCTCAATTGCGTGTTGGAATGATTATGCAAAGTTTGGTAATTTTTCTCAATCATACAATGACCAATTGGCAAATCCAAAACTCTATTCAACAAAAGTAATAATTGTATATTTAATAATTAATACGATGGCCATACACTGTGGTTTGGCTAAATAGACGAACTAAATTAGCAACACGTCAGCAAAAGAATGACAAATCAAATTGTAGAGTTGATGATGGCATGCTTTTAGCAGAATTCAACTTTTTTTTTCCTAATAATCTCCCATGACAAAAAACTGGTCCAAGAAATCCTATTTATTGAAAGAGAAGAGGACGGCCTAAAATGAAAAATATAGCATGGTTATCCTTGATTACCATCATACTTCAAATCAAATGCAGGTCCCATTTCTACCAAAAGACTTGCTCTCCAATTGGCAATATGGATATGATAGTGCTAGAATATCAATTCTTAATCCAACTCAATGGCTTAATTCGGATTCACCCCAACCTGTTCCTAAGCGTAATAAGTTCGAAGCAGTTTGAAAATGACTCTCTTCACAATTCTCCTGCTCTATGACACTTATTAATAGATGCAGAATGCAGTGATGTGATGTGATGTGTTATGAGGAAAATAAATCTCTTGTTATTTATTGAGAATAACAGGAAACTGTTATTGCAATCCAACTGTTCAAACTTTTTCATGTGTGAATCTCAACTAAGATCAACGGTTAGGATCGGAATAACATATTCAGGTTATTCCCAATGAATAACAGCAGATTATTTGCGTGTTATGAGGTGATTGTAACCGACTTATGTTCCGAAATTTTTATTAATAGAAAATAAAATAAAAAAATATCGACATAGAAGAACGTTTTCGCGGGAATTCGAGATGTAGCAAAAATGTGATGGTCCATAACGTTCAGGCACTGTAGTTGGACGTTATGATCGATAACGTCTAGTTAATCTAATCACTAATGATCTCTAATTAACAAAAAACACTGTAGCTGGACGTTATGGTCCATATCGTCCAGCTACAGTGTTTTTTTTTTAAAAAAAATCGCAAACTGAATCAAGAAAAAAAAAAACACTGTAGCTGGACATTATGGACCATAACGTCCAGCTACAGTGTTTTTTGTTAATTAGAGATCAGATTAACTAGACGTTATTGATCATAACGTCCAGCTACAGTGCCCTGGACGTTATGGACCATCACGTTTTTGCTACATCTCGAATTCCCGCGAAAACGTTCTTCAATGTCGATATTTTTTTATTTTATTTTCTATTAATAAAAATTTCGGACTTATGTTCGGCTCCATTCAGGTGTCGCTGTCACTTGGAAGTTGGAACAACTCTCACGCACATTATCTCTATATACCTACCTATTTCGAGTTGAGTACTTCTCCTGAAGTGTTGAGTCAGATTAGGAGATGAGAGTTTGAAAGACAGAAGACATACTATAAAGCCTACTTTTTTATTTTATTATTATTGTCTATATCTTATGCTTGATTTTGTATGATTTAGCTGTGTTTTTTTATTTAATTTGTGACATGCTGTGTTTTGTTTTTGTATCCCCTAGGGGTCTTTTGACCTTTAATTGGCTTACTAAAAAAAAAAAAATTATATTTTAATTGACGATTCTATGACCACTTTTCTCGAAAAAGAAATATTGATCAAATCATTCTACTTAGCCACACAGGAATAGATCTAACACCTTAACAAGGAATTTGTGTGCACCCAATCACCCGCTACACAAAGCACCTCAAATGAAAAGCAGCAAAGAAGACGCTACGCTCGGGGTGTCAATGGTACCTTTTTAGCCGTTTATCCGACCCGTATCGTATTCGATAAGGCGGATATGGATAAGATTTTTTTTTCGTTAGTTTATTAGGTATGGGTATGAATAAGAATTTTTTTTCGTTAACCAAATGGGTAAGAATATAGGTAATGACTATTTCGTACCCGTTATCTTATAGGATAATTATAAAATCTAAATATATATTCAATTCAATTTCCAACCAACTAAATATGTATTTGTGTTTTTAAATTTCTTTCTTTATAAAAAACAATTTAGTTAGAATTGATTGCACATTTATTTTTATTTTTTATTAGAAATGTAATTACATATGTGTGAAATAAATGAGTTTTTTATATTTAATTTGTAAAATATAATAAAACTAATTATTATATTAGTAATATCCGTTATTTATCCGCTACCGTTTCGTTACCCGATAATATTAACGGGTAAGAGTAGAATAGAGTAAAATCAATTTTTAATGTATATGAGTAAGATATAAGTAAAATTAATTTTAAGGGAGAGCCTAGTTATCCTCCGGAATCCATCCCCCGTTTCATCCCCCAGTCAATAACTACTTTAATAACTACTAACTACTAACTACTTGGGGGACCACTTACTATTTGGGGACCGCCTAATATCTGAAATATTTTACAACTGACGCGAGCAAGTATTCACATATAATAAATCAAGTATTCATCTATAATACATCAAGTATTCACACCTAAGATATCATGTATTTAAAAAAAAAACTAGACACATCATTCACCCATCTTTTACACGTTTTTAGAGGTGGTTTTTTTTTTCTCCGTTCAATCTAACTAATATTTCTGACTATCTGTGAGGAATTTTGCAAATCTAAAACTACCAACGTCTTCTACACAATTTTCTCTTTCAAATGAGATTCATGACGACATACTTTCGAGTTGTCCGTTGCACAAGTATTCACACATCGTCATGCAAGTATTCATCCCTCATCGAGCAAGTATTCATCATCGCCGTGTAAGTGTAAATAGTTCATGTATCAAGAGTATTACAAGCATATGTGCATACCTCGATTAATTTTACAAAAGCGCGCAAGTATTCACATATAATAAATCAAGTATTCATCTATAATACATCAAGTATTCACACTTAAGATATCAAGTATTTAAAAAAAAACTGGACACATCACTCACCCATCTTTTACACATTTTTAGAGGTGGTTTTTTTTTTCTCCGTTCAATCTAACTAATATTTCTGACGATCTGTAAGGAATTTTGTAAATCTAAAACCACCAACGTCTTCTACACAATTTTCTCTTTCAAATGAGATCCATGATGACATACTTTCGAGTTGTCCGTTGCACAAGTATTCATACCTCGTCATGCAAGTATTCATCCAGCATCGAGCAAGTATTCATCATCGTCGTGTAAGTGTAAATAGTTCATGTATCAAGAGTATTACAAGCATATGTGCATACCTCGATTAATTATATAAGAGCGCGCAAGTATTCACATATAATAAATCAAGTATTCATCTATAATACATCAAGTATTCACACCTAAGATGTTAAGTATTTAATAAATAAAACTGGACACATCATTCACCCATCTTTTACACGTTTTTAGAGGTAGTTTTTTTTCTCCGTTCAATCTAATCAATATTTCTGACGATCTGTGAGAAATTTTGCAAATCTAAAATCACCAACGTTTTCTACACAATTTTCTCTTTCAAATGAGATCCATGATGACATACTTTCGAGTTGTCCGTTGCACAAGTATTCATACCTCATCATGCAAGTATTCATCCCTCATCGAGCAAGTATTCATCATCGTGTAAGTGTAAATGGTTCATGGAGGTGGGAGACAGAGGCATAGGTGGGAGAGAGAGGGAGACAGAGGCAGAGGTGGGAGAGGGAAAGGGAGGCGGAGGCAGAGGTAGGAGAGGGAGGCGGAAGCGGAGATGGAGAGACAAGAGAGGGAGGCGGAGGTGGAGAGGGAGAGGTGGGAGAGGGAGGCGGAGGCGAAGAGGGAGAGGTGGGAGAGGCAGGCAGAGGCAGAGAGGGAGAGGTGGGAGAGACGATTGGAAGCGGAGGTGAAAGATAGAGGCGGAGGTGGGAGATAGAGGGAGAAAGATGAAAAAAATAAAGGAAGAAAACTAAGTAATTAATTTATAGAGACCATTAGATAGTTAATTATAGTTAGAAGAAAAAATTAGTTAGTTAGAAAATAAAATGGAAAAAGAATAAAAAAAGAAAACTATAATTACCCTTATTTTAATGAATATAAATATGAAAATCTCCACCCGACCCGTACCGTAACCATTTGACACCCCTAGAAGACGCTCTTTGTTTGAACACCAAAAAGTCGCCTTCACTTCCTTTGGAAGTAAACAAAGTAATCGTAGCAGGTAGAGAAGTGGCAGACCACTAGACCAGCGAATCTTTCTCTCAGAAAAAAAAACAAAACCAGCAGATCACACCATGAAAGCAGGCGAAGAAATGTTGGTGCCGGAGCACCAGAACTGTCGCCAATCGTGGAGATGGCGCGGGGGACGTGCCACCACGTCGGCCGTGCTGGGTCTCGCCCTCCTCGTTTTCTCTGGCGTGATGTTCCTTAGGTTCACCTCCCCGTCACAGGACGGCGCGCTTAACAGCTCCGATCCCGTTTTAGTTGATCTAACCCTTGTGAAGAACGCAAAGGAGAAAGGAGCATGTAAGAAAAGATACTCCACTAATTTGATAGATATTACTTTTTGTTTCCTTTTTTTTCCTTTTTGTGAAGGGTTCAGTTGGGCTGTGTCTTTACACTATTAACAAGTTCAAGATATGATGTAAAGAGTAATTAAGGTTTTAGAATGAAGAATTATGCCAATGTAGAGTAATTATGTCGAAGTAAAACAATCCCTTTGGGATAAATTAGACTTAATCATTATTTGAGCTATGATTATGGTAGTTATGTGTAATAATTGATATTTTAAGTCTTACTTAAACTAAATGCATTATGTTTTTAATTTTTCATCTTTACCTCACAGTTATTTGATTATCTGCTTTTTGGTAGTGTGCTTGGATGGAACCCTACCGGGTTATCACTTTTTAAAGGGATTTGATTCTGGCGGTGATAACTGGCTAATTCACTTAGAGGTACCCTCTATCAGTTCCGCACGGACCACACCCTATATTAATAGCTCAGTTAATCCTAGTGTGGGTATAAAATATTGACTCCCAGAGGCATCTCAATTAATGTTGCATGAGAAAGAAACCAAAAGTCATATAAATAGTGCACCTTCTGTCCTACTAAGCTATTAATTGGTGTTTTGAGCTATTTGGTCCGTAAACTAACTAATGAAGTGTAATATGGTCTTCAATTAAAGCTTATTGCCCTTTTGCATATGTATAGTTCTTTTGGCTTGGCATTGTTGAGTGTTATAAACCATTTTATAAGCTATAAAAGTGGAGTGTGATATGAATCGTCTCTTATATTTCCATTTCTATCCTGTCCAAAAGAAGTAAATACACCCCCACCCCTTACCGCTCTCTTATCTCAAATGGATTGTTGAAACCTGACTGGGAAACTCCAATAAAGTGCATATAATTGGAGAGAGTTGAATACCACAAAAGATCTCATTTCTATTTTGGATAAATATTATTAAGACATTTTGGAGAGAACTAAACTAAATACATATGACAGGTCACTACCATTGGTTGCCATGTTTGATAGGACATGTCACACTTAATATCTGAGGGACCAAATTCCTCCAGTCGATAGTGTGTGAAACAAATTGATATTTTCCATTATGCTTTATGGATCAGAAAGAGCACTTCGTTGTTATGCGCTTTAGGGCACCCCTCCTCTTATATTTGTTCTCTTTATTTTTTGTGGTGAAAGCTATAGGGGGGAGGTTGGTGCCAAGATTTGAAATCCTGCAATGCTCGTAAATACACTGCGTTTGGTTCATCAAACCAGATGGAGCGCCAGGTTCCCTTTACGGGCATCTTAAGCAATCTGCCCTCTTATAACCCTGGTAATTAAGTTGTTATTCTTCAGTAGATCTACAATAAATCCAACTAAACAACAGAAGTAAGAAATCAAGAGATCTCTTTATGTTGAGCTTTGGTTTTCTGTTGTAGATTTCTTTAACTGGAACAAGGTCAAGATTAGGTATTGTGATGGTGCTTCTTTTTCTGGAGATGTAGAAGAGACAGAGCAGGTACCAATTTCTTACTCATGAATACAGATATACACCTAGAGATGCTATATTTAACTAGAATAAATTATACATATGGTCGTTATGTAATCATTGTATTTCCATTTTCAACCTTGATGTTTCATATTTATGCTCTGGTCCCTGAAGTTTGAAATTTGTATCAAACTAGTCCTTGGAATACTTAATTTAAAAGCTGATTGAAACTTGTGTAATATGGCGTCAGCAAACTGACTTGATGATATGGAAGATGGAAAGAGTTTATGGTTAATTAGGTTAACATTGTTGTCACAATAAGATTTTGATGGCACATCCACATCAACAGTTTAGAATACATGGATTTATGTCATCATTCAGTAAGCAAGGACAAGGATTTCCTACTTTTAACATTTTTTTAGGTTGCGGACAAAGTTGGTACAAATTTGAAACTTAAATAGACCAGTGTGGAACTTTGTAACTTCACAAGCCATCAGCTTAATTTGCTCCTTTGAAGTAATAGCTGGATTCAAACTCAACTAATTATTGTTAGGGCACATGGCAAGACCTGTCATGATCTAGTTTTTAAATAGAATTCCAATATATTACCTCCCAGTCAAGTGTCTACAACTGTTAAACCCATGCTTTAACATATACTGTTATCATTGCAAGAGCATTCATAGCATTGGTAGTGGATCAAAAAGACATAAAGGATAATCAAAATGAATGTAGGGCCCGGTCTTATGCCAGCCCTGATCATTTAAATTATCAGGGTGTCCGTATTAGGCAGACATGCCTGACAAATTGGACCCGATATACTGCCTTTACCCATTTCAAGCATATGTAAAAATTGATCATATATGGGATGTATAAAACCTGAGCTTAAATAAAGTATGCATCATGGTGTCGCAGTATTCAATCTGAGTTGGGCCTGATGGCACTTGTAGTTATACCTAAATGGATATCAGTCAGTATAGAACTTTCTAGTTTTTTATCTGTGAAATATTTATTTCTGCTTTCTTTCTTCTTCTTTTTTATTGTAGAATGGGACTACTTTATATTTTAGAGGCGAACGCATATGGAAGGCAGTCATGGAGGAGCTTTTGCTAAATGGTCTCGCTACTGCTAAAAAGGTTGTATCGCTACTTTTACAGTGCTATGAAAATATTTGAATAATCTAATAATATTGTTATATTTTAGGCACTTCTGACAGGATGCTCTGCTGGAGGGTTGGCCACCTACATACATTGTGATGACTTTAAAGCACTTCTTCCAAATGCAGAGACTGTAAAATGCATGGCTGATGGTGGTTTCTTTCTTGATGTGTATGTTTTCATTTAACAATTAATGGTCACTTTTGGTCAAGTCCGGTAATTTGTCTCTTTCTGGTCCTTCTATTTATATTATTTTAGGTCTTTTTGTGGTCCATATTTATACCACTATTTACCTAATGCAAAAACATGTATCTTTCTATAGCAAGTTTTGCTCTTTCAATATTTCTCTCTTTTTTCCAAAAACTTGCAGGAAAGACATCTCAGGCAAAAGTTCAATGCATGACTTCTATAGTGATGTTGTCCACCTTCAGGTACTGGTGCAATCATTCTTTTTACAACTTTTTTCATCCCTTTCTTTAATTAAACTTACCCCCAGCAGTGCATTCTTGTTCTTTGTTCAGTAACATGGTTTTTTTTATTTTCATTTTTTCTTCTTGCTTTATTCACATATTCTATTTTTGGCTAATCAAATTATTTCAGGATGTAGGGAAAATGTTCCCAAATTGCATCTCAAGGATGGATGCCGCAAAGGTTTGTCATCCCTCTATTTCTATTTTCTAATTCTTCATTTTATATCACTTGGTAAGAAGCTGGGAATTACACTGGAATAGTTCCTCAATTCACCTTACTTGGGCCAATGTGAATTTGCTTCTGGGGCTGTGAACAAAGTACTAACTGGTCATTCTATCCTTGTATGAAATAAACGTGTGCCGTATAATCCACATCAGTTGATCATGCTACCAGTGATGCATATTTAATGGGGCCAACCATAACATTGGGGCCAACATTACTCTACTACAGAAAAGGATGATTATACCCTCACTAGGGTACTCAATCTGTTGAATAAACTAATTGTCTTTCTGAGACTAGGTTTGAAATAGAAAGAGAGACCAAATATCACATTTTCCATCTTTTTCTTATCCCAGACCGAAATATCTGATATGTAGTAAGGACCTTCAATCTTTCCTTTACTCAGTGCTTCTTTCCTGAAGAAATTACAAAGAGCATTAGTACCCCTGTTTTTATTCTCAACTCGGCTTATGATGCTTGGCAGGTCTGATTTTCCTTTTTAATCCTCTAGTTCTTTTATCAACCAGTATTCTATCTAAGGTACTGATATAAAAGTTAGAATTTTGTTATATAGGTAAACAATGTGCTGGCTCCGGGTTATTCTGATCCTTCTAATTCGTGGGCGAGTTGCAAGTTGGACATAAAAAAGTGTAATCCTATCCAGATCAAAATTCTTGAAGGTACTAATTTAAATATGCTTGATTTAATCCTCTTTGATAGAGGTTGGGTAAAATTCTGTATGTGCTCAAGGAAAGAAATATTACAGGATTTAGGGCAGCACTACTCGATGACATAAGCGATGTTAAGACGAAAAAGGATTGGGGCATTTTTGTAGATTCTTGTTTTGTGCATTGTCAATCTCTGAGGAACATTACATGGCACTCACCTTACTATCAACGAATCAATAACAAGGTGAATTTCAAAATTCTTGAAAAAAATAAATAAATTATAAATACTCAAGGGTACAAGAAAATTTAGACTTATCTCATGGATCAGTATCAGGTGGAGTCTCAATATCTAAGGTTCAATACTAGTTTAAGAAAAGAAGTAACAGCTTAACTCATCTATTTCGTACCTAGCACTGGCAATTGTTCGATTGAAATGACCTGGTTAATGGGCCCAATGAGATAATATGCCTGGTTATAGTCTAGCTTTCTTGACTCTTTACATGTTGGCAAGCTCCACACAGGTCGGTTTGGTCAGATGATGACTAAAATTATGAACCAAAATCATGTCTGTCAGGACGATATGTTGCCGATACAAAACAACTGTTGTATTGGAATATTGCTGATAAGAGTCAAAAATTTCATATACAAATCAAGTGAGTAATACTTGTTTTTACTTGATACAGTAATAGAAATGACCAGTGGTTACTCTCTGATGGTATGAGACAGAATATTAGCTGGTGTCAGAAAAATAGGGCTTCTAGAGTAGAAAACTAGCCCGTTCGGCAACATGTTGAATAGTGATAGAATTAAAAAAAGTGGAATTTGGAATTGGCTTCTATTTCGTACTATTTCGGTTGCGTTCATGATGGAAGAGTGAAATAGTGGAAGAGTATTGGTAAATGAGCCAATTTTATCTCTCAGAAGCCTATTCCACTATCCCCATGGATAATTAATCCAGAAATGTTAATTAATCCGTCACAATAGATGTCTAATTAATCCAGAAATGTTAAATTAACGACAGAAACAATTTTTATCCATAACTAATCTGACTTGCTGGTAAGCCAAACCAACATGATGGATCGCAGGGGTAGAGCAAGTCTGAATCCTCTGAGGTAATGCACCATTTGAGTTTCAATTCGGATGGTCTGATCATAATCCGAGCCAATCCAGCCTGTATAATTCGTTTAGTTTAGGTGTGACAGACATTATTTTGCCTATTCCACAATTATGTTCCCCAAGCCTGTATTGCACGGGTCCTCTTTAAGATTTGTGTTAGTATGTAACGAATGGACCAGATTCAACCTCCAAAGTTGAGGTACCTTAGGTGATATGAATTCGGGTAGAGCTGATTCCATTTATTTTTTAATTATTAATTATGGCATGGCTCAAACTGAAGCTGTCCTGGCCAAGTTCCAATGTCACCAACAGAGCTACCAGCATCAAGTATTGACATTTATTTATGTATTTATTTACTTTGAGCAGACTATTGCGGAGTCAACCGGAGATTGGTACTTTGACAGGAAAGAGGTGAAGGAAATAGACGGTCCATACCCCTGCAACCCGACATGTGTAAATGACGGCTTTTAGGCTTAGCTGGGTTTATGAATTATGATACATGTGCAAAAATAAATTAATTAAATAACAGTTTTTGCACGAGCTTACCACGCACATAGAAAATAAAAAGAACTGATTATTTTTGTATAAAACCGATGGTATTTCTTGAACTAGACTCGATTCAATCACATCACTTTGTGCAACTTTTCTTGTTAAGGTTAATTGGAGTAAATTGTCTACCATCCATTTAATTTGCACAAGTGGACACTTGAGCTTACGATGGTTCAGAGTTAACAAGCTAAGCTAAAATTTAGCTCGGATGGAGCCAGCTCATTGCCACCCCTACTTGAGTCTGACTCAAATTCAATTGCGTTTTTGCCGTGTAAAGTGCAGAAACGCAACAGTTATATGTTTTTGTCAGTAAAGTAGTCACATTAGCAAAGCAACATATATGAAGAAAAGAATTTATAGAATTTGTAATTCCCTGCCGCCGACAACAGCTCTTGCCTAAAAGGATCAATCAGAATCATATCACCAAAGCTACCAAAATATTTATGTTTACATCCGGATCAATCAGGAATATAAAGAAACTCCGTATATTTTATCTCAGACTAAAAATTGGCTCAAATTCTAATCGAACGCTTCAGATCTAAACAGAAATATCCTGTTAGATCAAAGAATATGAACTCGTTCCCGTACGCGTTCAACAATTCCGTGTTCTGATGCAGGACGCTAGGATCGTATAATTATTTATTTTCTAATTCAATCGGAACCGACCGTCAAATTTCAAATGATGGCACCAACAACTTCAACTTCTTTGAATAAAAAAAAAACTTTAACTTTCTAATGTTTAGTTTTCGTTCAAATGGAATTGTCCAAGTAAAATCATACGGTTTTATTACCAGTTATCACCGTGCTTGTCAAGAAGGTCATTTACATTACTATAATACAAGATGTAAACCGTTTAATTTGAATCGCATTTAAATAGCTATTTGAAAACATAATACCACATGTTCGGTTCGTATGGGACGATTGCAATTGCATGTTACAATAATGCCCAACTGATTGGGATCGATTATGACCTTATTAGCGCCCCCACCCCCACAGTAGCCAGAAAGCAAAGAAGCATTGCACGAGTCAAGGTCACACGTGAAAGTTAAAGAAGCAACGGAAAAAAGGAAAACTAATGTCGTCTTATTTTCCTTTTTTCAGCAACCTTCTCTTAATTTTTTTTCTGACAGGGCAGAGGATGATGTGTTGGATGGATCTTAACTAAATTCTCTCCAGTTGTCAAGGGAAATTAGAATTGTTCTCTGTATTGATGTTTTACAAAACTTATGATTGAATTTTCTTATCTCATAATTTTGTTTCCCACTTGAATCAAATTGGATTTGACCAATTTAATAGCTTAGATATTGTTTATCTTCAAATAATTCAAAAAAAAAAAATTAAGTACCAAAATTTAGAACAATTCATACATTAAATTAACTGGAGGATTCACAAGATGCTAACAGCATCAACATACCTGTAATTACAAAAACTAATTTTATTTGCACATTAATAATTTAGAATTTTTCACATTATTTCATATTCATTTATGTAAATTTTAATTTGCAGATACAATAAAAAAAATAATTTCTGAATTAGCAGAAAGAGCTAAGTTTTGCAATTACGGTTATAACGATGCTCCTACCACTTGCAAAACATTCCAAAAAATTACGTGAAACTATAGACAAATTGATGATTTAAATAAGATTACTAAATTGACAAATGATTCATATCCATGTATTGAAGTTTTAAATAAGAAATCAGCATGTACAATTTATGCGCAAGCAAGATGGAGATGTTCTAAACAAAATTATCTCATCATCACATCATCCGTTTAAAATTCAACTTATTTGTAAGACAAGAGTCTCTCCAGTTAAGATAAACTGGAGAGGATTTGGGCCTAAAATGAAGCATGGTGATGGTAGCTTTCCTTGATACAGGCCCCCACACTGCGACGCATCAAATGGCAAGTGCCTAGTCACCTTTCCCATACAGTACACCCACTGCATCAAATTCCATCTCTCCAATGGTCCCACTGGACAAAATAATAGAGTGCTCAGAACTCAGTGAGAGCATTGTCTTCTATTCCCATCCATACAATTGGCACTAGTCTATTTTGGGGGATCGCTATCAAATCGAATCCCCAGTCGGTTAGCACAGTGGTCTCAGGAGTAACGCACCGTTTGAGTTTTAATCCGGACCATCCGATCAGAATTTAGACCAATCTGGCTTGAGCCAATAATGCAAGGGACTCCTCAAAAATTTGTAATTTGTGCTAGTATATTGTGAACGCAGGTAATATGAATTCCACTCCTTCGGACTGCGGCCTCGCTCAACGGAAACAATTTTTTTCACTATCCCCATTATAAAATAATAAATCACAGAAATATCTTTAATTTTTTTAGAGAAAGAAATATCTTAAATTTTGAAAACTCTCAAGATTAATTTTCAAATGTATACGTTCATGTTCATGTATGTTGTATGTATGTATGTATGTATTTATGGAGTAGAATTTGGGTATTCTTAAATTCATTAACTTTTTTGGTGAGCTCAACTCTAATATTTATTGAATTGGTTTCAACGACGAATTCAAATGGTCTAATCTATTTCGCAAGTGATGCACTTACATGTCAAATTTATAAATTTTAAAATTAATTTATTGCATAGTCAATTGGTTAGAAAAAAAGAATATTTATAAGTTAATTTTGAAGTGTTCATTTTTCATCATTTTTTTACCACTCATTTATAATGAAGTAGATCGGTTTCAACTTTCAACGATTTGAATTCGTCGTTTAAAGCTAATTCAATGGTTTTGGGGTTAAGCTTATAAGAAATTTGGTGGCTAAAGTACACCGTAGTTCTACTATATGTATTATTGTATATTATATGTTTTTTTTTTACTTATCATTAAATGTTGAGATTTCTGAACATATGCGCTTGTAAAATGCACAGGAAAACGTGCGTCCAAGAGCATCTCCATTCCAGCAAACGTTTAGCAATTAATTTGGGCCACATCACTGAGTTTAGCAATTAAAGGGATTCATAATTTCTAAATCACTCCATTTCAGAAATTTAATTAGAGTTGTTTTCAAAACGAACTTGCTAATTTAAAAACTGTGGTACATCTCATCAATTATATTAGCAATTAACACTTCAGATTAGCAATTTAAAAGAAATCACCGTTGTAGATGCTCTAAACCTCTATGCAATCACACACGTTTAAATTCGAAAGTGTATTTTTTTTCAAAATATATTTTCATGCGTAATTTTTTGTGAAACAGAACCATTATTCCCGTATATTTAAAAATGAAGTGGGAAAAAAAAGTTGAGTTACCGGCGCCCCACGCACCCACTTGTGTGCGAATTGATTGAAGACACGAACCACTTTTCTGGAGGCCGAGACAAACTAAATAAATGAGAAATTTCAAAAGTTCATTTTGTCAATAGTCAAAAGTTCACAGGATATCCATTTGGGCGATCTGAAAGTCACACCATGTACCATTTCTCTCGTTCGGGATTTTTTTTTATAAATTGTAAATAAATAAATAAAAAATCTCCAAATTACAAAAACTATCAGAACGGAGAAAAATTCAGGTTACCTCCTTGTACAAACGGCCACACAACCCATCCCAACCCATATTTCACAACCCATTCCACAGATAAAAAGGGTAACCGAAATTAAATTTTAGTTACCCATGGACCAAAAAGAAATTACTAAAATGTGAAATCTGTGTGGCCCAGGGTGTAATGGAGTGGCAAGAGGTTACCGAATTTTGTTTTCGGTTACCCCATGAGGTAACCGAACATTTTGCTCGGTTTTGATAGTTTTTGTAATTTGAGAAGTAATCAATCTGTTTTTTTTTATTTTCCTTTTTTATTTACGTTTTATAAAAAAATTCCTCTTGTAAGAAAATATTAACTAAAAGTTAGTTTCATTGTAAGAAAATCCAGAGCTAAATAATCCCCTTGTCAACAGTCTGTCAATATCTAATAGATATCCTTCTAAGATACATAGGTTGAGTAATATCTATTTAGAAAACCTTAATTTTTTTTAAAAGATTGTTCTTTGTTCCGAGTCAACTGCCAAGAGTGTTTATAGAAGTAACTAGAGGTACTGTTTAACACTGAAATTTAAATAAATTAAAAAATGTTTTGGACAATTTTCCGGTATCTATTGATTTAATACCGGTAGAAGATCACATTTGGTTTTTAATTGATTATTTCATTTTCAAACTATATCAGTTATTACGATTTTGTAAGAGGAATAGATATTGGAGTTAAAAGTTGTTTCTGGAATATTATATTTCAGTGCACGAAATAATATATTCAATGTTAATGACATTTCACATTAGTAATTTAGTAATAGTAATACCGCATTTAGGCAAATATTTTGGTATGAGAAATAACCCTTGAAAAGTTGATACTTTGAAAAATCAGTCAACGCATGAAACATAGTAAACCAATGAAAGTATATATGAGAACTACTTACGGGTTGTTTTATTCAAATATTTTCCAAACATAAATTGACTAAAGATCAAAGAATCACAGAAACAAACAATGCCCATGACTCAATAATGTAGGTGGAATCACATACATGTGATGTGATGACAATCAATATACCCATTTTTCCTTGAATGAGTTTCAAAGTTTGTTTATTCACAGTTTCACACCTTCCATGCCTCAGAAATCAAACGAGGCTACAACAATTTGTACTTTCCTTGCATAGACCTAGCTTATGGACCAGTATACTTCCACGATATTGCACTTTGACCCCTGAACTTTTTACTTCTACAAAATTGCCCCTTGGGTACCACCAATCCATCATTTGGAGGAAACCAAATGAGAACTTGGAGGTCATAAATTCTAAAACAAAAAACAAGTACAAAGAATGTTTACAAAAAAAATAACTTTGGGGCAGCAATTATAAAAGCTGAATTTTCAGGTACCAAAGTGCAATCTCAGGAAATAATCTGTAACTATGTAACTAACCACCATTTTCCTATCCGCTCACCAATCTTGATATAATAAATAAAGAACTAAAAATAATTTCTACAGCAAAACCTGCTCAGAACAACTCAAGTGCATAATACGTGCTCCAACTTATCTTCTATGTCAGCACTATCGGCAATCCGGCCGGACCCGCGCCCCATCTTACTAAAAGACCCCACTGCACTGGATATTCCTTTAAAACTACTACTTCCACCGCCTTCACTTAAATTGTGGGACCGGCTTTTCAACCTCCTCACACTAGGTCTTGGCGAAGTAGGCTTCTCTAAGTCGTCAGATATAGTATTGCAATTTGATTTGGGTTTTGCTATGACTAATTTTGAAATGGTGCTACGACAGAAGGGGCAAGTCGGGGATGTGAGACAAAGTGTAGATGGATTGGGTTTGCTATGGCAACAGAGAGAAAGTGTGCACGGTGCACACATTTGGTGAGCACAATCGCGAACTTCTATTGTGCACCCCCGCTCAAAGCATATGCTACAGAGCTCCGATTCACTTGCCTATACACCAATAACAACAATTTAGATATTCAATATGATGCAACAAGTTACAATTTCTAAAATTATTGTATCATCTATAAACCTTACTAAATAAATCCAAATTACACACTAAGCATGTGACCTGATGCAATATTATGTAAGTGGTCTTGTTTGTTTCTTAGTAGTTTTCTCTTGTCAATAATTTAAGGGCTTCTGCCTAGGTCTATGATTTGCTCCCATTTAATTCTTTAGGTGCCCTTTTTAAGTAACCCAAAAGAAAAACAAGAAGAGAAAAAAAAAGACCTCAGAAATATTATCTTCAGATCCATCCTCTGAAAATGAAGGAGAAGGCCATGAAAACTTGGCCCCTCTTATAATTTTCTTCTCCCTTTCCAAATTTGCCTCCATTAGAGCTGCTTCTAGAAGCTCCTTTGCATCGGCATTTAGTTCACTTATGAATTTCAATGGAGATGGCCACACCAGTGGTTCGGCTGAAGAAGGGTTTAATAGAGCTGCACATACACAGTAACTTCTTTTCAAGGCAATAGCATATGGTATCCTCCTGTAGAAATTATAACAGAAATGAAAAGAGTTTGCATTACTGAGGTTAATAGTTCAAAGAGTTCCCTTAATTAATATCTGCATCAATATTAATATTTTGTGCTGAAGGGTTTTAGTGCCAAACACTGTCATTGGTATATTCCTTTTATTGTCAACATATAATTAAATTTTTCACAAAAGTATCTGATACCAAATTAGCGTGCCAACAAGCAAGTACCAGCATCAATTTACTTTGTCATAAAAAACGGAAAATATCATCTAAATTATGAATGCGATGGTTAAACCACCAAAAGCTAGAGGGAAAAAAGAAATACTATTGTAAAAGAGGGGGAGAAGGGAAAAATACCCTGCTGAGTCTCTCTGTAATCTATCGGCACCCCAAGCTAATAATTCACGCACACAGTCAACCCAGCCTCCCCTGGCAGCTAGATGTAGAGGTGTGCTCCCAGGAAACCTAAAATCACAAACTAAGTTTCAAAATTGAAAATTCAAATTCAAATCAGAAGAATAATGAAAACCAAGAATTGGGCCATACCCGTATGTCACGGTCGGAGAAGAGACGATGGCACCATTATCCAGCAAGATGTGAACTGAGTTTGCACGACCTTGTCGGGATGCTAAATGCAATGAAGTTGCACCCTTGTCATCTTTTAAATTGACAAATCTAGCAAATCCCCTATTGGTATTACCAAAATTTAATTGCTTCTATTAAATCTGAAACTCCATGTTATGGGTTCAGCAGCAAATTTAGCCAAACATTTCCCAATAACAACAATTAAGACTAATGGAACGCCATAAATAAATAATTGAATGAGTGAATTTCAACTAAACGTACCAAGATTGTGCAACTGGGCTAGATTGAGCAGCCAATAAAATGGCTTTCAAGCAATCAGTATGGCCATAGTATGCCGCGAGATGTAAACATGTTCTCCCATTTAATGAATCAAACATTAGGATCTGAAAACAACAATAAAAATCAGATAAAATATTGAAGACAAACTTTTACAAATTAAAAGAAAGAAGAAAATCGTTGCTCACATTTGCCCCTGCTTCCAGTAGCTTGTTTACACACTCTATCTTCCCGTGCATTGCCGAGAGCATCAATGGAGTCTATGAAACGAAAAAATCAATATAAACAGTGAAGGAATAGCAATATAGCATACAACTGGAAAACAGAATCAAATATTTTTTTTATTATTACCTGCTTATTACGATTCAATATGTCGGGATTAACTGAATGATTCAATAACATCGAAAGCAACTGCAATCCACACAAAGAAAAAAGTAATAAGGTAAGAGTTCAAAGTTCAAACATAAACATCAAATCCTCAACCAAAATCGGAAAAAAATCTCCACACGGACCTCGAGGTGTCCATTGCCGGCAGCAATGTGAAGAGGAGAGACGCGTCCGTACGGCGTGCACCGGTGGATAAGGTCTCGGTCCAGGGAGAGAGCCTCACGGACCGCATCCAGATCGCCGGACTGGAGTGCTCGGAAGAACTCCAGCTCGTCGCTGGACCTGGCGCAGCTGATACCGTGGCCCATGGCTTTGGGAGTTGGTCCGTACAGTTTTCGGCGCACGATAAGGCCTCAGATGCAGCAAGGGGAGGGGACAGGCGCTAATGTGCGCCGCCCGGGTGGTGAGCGGGAGGTGGGAACTGGGAAGCGTATTTGATAAAAGAGGGAAGTAGAAAGAAAGTGGAAGGTCGAAGGTGGGTGTTAGTTTTATATTTTTACTTGTGTGATTTTGAAGGAGGCTTTTTTTGCTCTGATTTTGCATATGCCCCCCTTGCCCCTTGGAAGCTTTCTACATTTTATACAAGTTCAATTACACGTTTCATGGGGCTTAATTAACTATATCCACTAATTTGAGGGACCGTTTTAATCCCTGACCCACAGACCAGTGACCCCTCGTCGGCTCCTTCAATTACCCGTTTGATACAGCCTTGTTCAAAATCCGATTATATCTGCTCAATTCGTGTTGAGATTTGTACCCATATTTAAATTGTACTTAAACTGCCCACGGCGATTTCAACATAAATCGAGACTCTCCAAATATCGCTTAACAAAATTTCCGTCAACATCGTCATTCATTTCTTATATTTTTGAAATATTTTTGTTATGCGATCAAGAGACGTAGTTTAAATCAGTGTTGTAAAAAACGGTCTTAACGGTCGATTAAACGGCTGTTTAATCGTTAACGACAGCCAAACCGTTATGAATACATTTAACAGATGCATGTTTACGGATGAAAACCATTAATTGGCCTTTTTTCCGATTAATCGGCCATTTTTCCGTTTAATCGTCTATTTATTTCCGTTTATTTCAGTAAATATTTATTTTCACATTGTTCTTTTTCTGTGATAGTGTATAATAATAAGGTTTATAAATCATGTATTGTAGTTTTATTTGTACTTGGATATACATCCAATAAGAGAAGAGATTCACTTACAACATTGTAAGTTACAACATCTTACAACAATTTGGTTTTGCAATTTTAAAATTTCAAACAATCGATCAAAACCGTTCAACATGATATGTATATTAAAATGTACTTGGAGATAAAATTTTATATTTTTATATTTTTTTTACTATTTATTAAGTATTTTACAAAACTGTTATTTTTCAGTGGTCCAAAATTGTCTAAAAACAACAGTTTTGTAAAATACTTAATAAATAATAAAATTTTATCCCCAAGTATATTTTAATATAGATATCATGTTGAACGTAGGGGTGTTCATTGGGTCCGGTTTAGTCGGTTTTGAACCGAACCGAATTAGTTTGGACTAAATGGTTCGGATTTTTCGATTTAATAGTTCGGTTCGGTTTGCTTTTTAAAACCGAATTATGATTCGGTTCGGTTCGGTTTGAAAATTTGAAAACCGAAATAACCGAACCGACCGAAATTTTATATATTATGAATTTGGTCCGGACCGTCCCGGTTTATTTCTTAATCAATTGCTTTAAATACTTCGGTTTATTTCTCAATATCCCAGTTTTTTTCTTAATATCCCGATTTATTTCTTAATGCCTCAGTTTATTTCTTAATATACTTCAGTTTATTATAAATCAATTGCTTTAAATAAAAAATTAATATATTTCAGTTTGAACCGAACAAACCGAAATAAAACTTCGGTTCGTTTCAGTTCGGTTCAGTTTTATTTTTGAAATCGAATTATAACTTTGGTTTGCCTAGTTCAGTTCAGTTTTCAACCGAACCGAACCGATGAACACACCTAGTTGAACGGTTTGGATCGACTGTTTAGACTTTTAAAATTACAAAACCGAATTATTGTACGATGCTGTAACTTACAACATTTGTCCGATGAACACACCTAGTTGAACGGTTTGGATCGACTGTTTAGACTTTTAAAATTACAAAATCGAATTATTGTAAGATGTTGTAACTTACAACATTTGTAAGTGGATCCCTCCTCTACTAGTATTGAAAAAAAGCCTTAATTCTCAAATTTATTTTTTCATTAAATGTGTTACTTACACATGTAAAATGCTTATGTGTTAAGAAGAAATAAGCGTAGTGTCATGTTATAATAATAAAACTAAGTTAAATTAAGTTTATTTGATAAGTTTAATGAGTTAAATAAAAATATAGAGTAAGGCTACGGTGCTTTGCAAAGTAAACTCTCCGTTTACTTCGAGCCATTTTTTGAATTTTGAAAATTCAAACAACCTCCGAACCGTTCAACATGTTATAAATATTGAAATGTGCTTGGAGACCAAATTTTACATTTTTTGAAATTTTTTTACTATTTATTAAGCCACTTTGAAAGTCGCCGATCCGATGGTGAACAGTAAAAAACAGTAAAATTTTCTGGACCACCGGATCAGAAACTTTCAAAGTGGCCTAATAAATAGTAAAAAAATTCCAAAAAATGTAAAATTTGGTCTCCAAGCACATTTCAATATTTAGAACATGTTGAACAGTTCGGATCGGTTGTTTGGATTTTCAAAATCTAAAAAATGACCCGAAGTAAACGGGGCTTTGCAAAGCACCGTAGCCTTACTCTCTCTCTCTCTCTCTCTCTATATATATATATATAGAGAGAGAGAGAGAGAGATGGGCTATTGTACTTCGCGAAGTAAAACCCCCGTTTACTTCGGGCCATATTTTGTTATTTTGAAAATCCAAACAACCGATCCGAACCGTTCAACATGTTCTAAATATTGAAATGTGCTTGGAGACTAAATTTTACATTTTTTGAATTTTTTTACTATTTATTAAGCCACTTTGAAAATCGCTGATCCGGTGGTCCAGAAAATTTTACTGTTTTTTACTGTTCACAGTGGATCAGCGATTTTCAAAGTGGCTTAATAAATAGTAAAAAAATTCCAAAAAATGTAAAATTTAGTCTCCAAGCACATTTCAATATTTAGAACATGTTGAACGGTTCGGATTTTCAAAATGAAAATATGAGCGTGAAGTAAACGGGAGTTTTACTTCGCGAAGTACAGTAGCCCATCTCTCTCTCTCTCTCTCTCTCTCTCTCTATATATATATATATATATATATATATATATAGGACAGTGCTACGGTGCTACGCGTAGCATAGAGGCCTCCGTGCTACGGCTCAGTTTTTGAGTTTTTAAAATCCTAACTGTCAATCCGAACCGTTCAACATGATCTCCATATGAATATGTACTTGCAAACCAAATTTTACATTTTTTAGAATTTTTTTACTATTTATTAAGCCACTTTGAAAAAACACTAATTTGTATACAACAGTAAATTTTTCTGGACCATTGGATCAGCGATTTTCAAAGTGGCTTAATAAATAGTAAAAAAAATTCTAAAAAATGTAAAATTTGGTTTGAAAGTACATATTCATATGGAGATCATGTTGAACGGTTCGGATCAATCGTTAGGATTTTGAAAACTCAAAAATTGAGCCGTAGCACGGAGGGGCTCTATGCTACGCGTAGCATATTAGCAAAATCAATATTATATATATATATATATATAGATATATAGATATATATATATTATATATATATATATATA
>JAJGRW010002179.1:0-32212 GCA_025461045.1 Carex parvula | reverse complement strand
TGCAGATTAAAAAGAACGGTTTAGATCCCACTCCACCCCATGCAGTACCCGACTGGATCTGAACTCACAGCCAGGTGAAAAACCAATTCGGTGCTTACGTGGAATATATGGGCCCGTTTTGACGTCGTGCCAGATTAAAACCGACGACTCGGATCTCATTCTACGCTGTCATGTATTGCACTGGATCTGAATCTATCTCATCCCATTCTCACCTCCAGCTCGATCTCTACCTCTCCGTCCCTCTTCGCCGTCTCTCTCACCTCCTTCCTGTGCGCCGCCTCTCCTCCGTCACACCGGGGTCTAGGTAAACTCATGTCTCTATTTTTCTTAAACTTTGTCGCAAGAGCAAAAGAAAAGGACATCTCTGTCTCAATTTCACTATTTGGGCTGGCCGTGTCTTGTAAATTGCGTGCAAACAATTGTCGGTGCCATCATGTCCGGAAATTCTCAGTTCACTCAAAACTGCCTCCGAAATTTTCAGAAAACAGCTTTCAGGCCATGTCAGACTCGAAATTTCAGAAAAACCTTCACATGTCAGATTATACTTGAACTGGTAATGTATTTTCTAGTAGTGGTGGAAAATTCTTAAAATTCATTATCCTTCTCTTTGATTAAAGGATGAACCATAGAAATACATTAAAATGTAAGATAGTCGACATTGGGTCTCATACCTCATGACACAACCCCAATTTACTTTTAAGTAACTAGCATTTAACAAATCGAATCTGTCCTCCAATTCTTTCTATAAGCTTAACAGTTCAAAGATGTATTCTATATGCTATATGTATTCAATCAGGGTATCATAAATCTTTGTGTGTATATTGACCCCCATAAACTAAAATCATGCCTCCCCCTGGTCCCAATGTTAATTTGAAGGGAAATAAGACTAAAGTCACTAAACTGACCCAATAATTTCAAGATAACTCAACAAAAAATTCCACAGGGGATGTCAGAGTTAAATTGAGATTAGAGAAACAATGTTAATAATAAAATCATCATACTTTTCCATCGGATTGACATATCAGTTTGAACTGTTTGGTTGCAAGCAACTCATATAAAGATAAAACCCTAGCTTTATTTAGTTCAATGATAAGAATTAATGCCAAATAAAACTAAGGATTATAAAAGAGTACAAAACTATTAATATTGATCAAGAGGCAAACCAGGTTCGTCAGTCTCATCACCACAATCGCAGAACCCATCATTCAATCTACTCTCTTACGGATCCAATCAACAACTGAACAGACAACTCAAGAGTACAAGCAACTGTACATTAACACCACGATGCAAACAACAGCCAAGAGGGAAAATATCGCTCTCTGGGAAAGCGATGGTTGACGCGGAGAGGGGGATTGAATGAAAGTGGAGGGTGTGGGAGTAGTAGGTGGTGGCGGGGTGAAAGAGGAGTACCCATCGGAGAGGGTGAAAGCGCTGATAGTCTTGCTCATGGAGGAGCCATCGGAAGGGGGGAGAGAAGTTGGGGATGTTCCATCGAAAGGAGGAAGGGACCTTTTTTTTTAATCGGGAATGGAGCGATATCCGCGTCACGGAAGAAATCCATGTTTCGCGTGGCTAGCAAAATAGCCATTAACTATGGCATCATGATTCCAAGGAATACGGTGATTACCGTATCCATTCCTTTCTTATTTGTACCAACGCAGAAATACAAAGCTTGGCATCACGATGACAGGGAATCGCTCCTCCAAAGCATAAACCAAACGCCCCCTAAGAGAACTGTAGGTCACGGCATTAGGCTCATGCCCTTTGGAAATCATGACATCTACAAAATATATTGCCTTCTCAATTTCACCTTTCTTGCACAGCCCATCTATAAGAGTGTTGGAGGTCACGACATTTGGGTCATACCCTTTGAAAATCATGACATCTACAAAATCTATTGCCTTCTCAATTTCACCCTTCTTGCACAATCCATATATAAGAGTGTTTGTAGGTCGCAATAGGCTCATACCCTTTGGAAATCATGACATCTACAAAATCTATTGCCTTCCCAATTTCACCTTTCTTGCACATGCCATCTATAAGTGTGGCGTAGGTCACGACATCAGGGTCATACCCTTTGGAAATCATGAGATCTAGAAACTTCAATGCCTTCTCAATTTCACCTCTCTTGCACAACCATCTATAGGAAATTGTAGGTCACGACATTAGGCAGGGTTTTAAAATCCTGGAGTAGACTAGAATGATGTATAGAATATGAGGGAGTAGAGGTAGTTGTATTTATCTTTACTGTAACCTTGGCAGCCCCTGCCCAGATCTCAAAAAAAGAGAAGGGAGAACAAAAAAAAATAAAAATTAAGTTCTTGTTGTGAGACAATTGAAACTTCAAAATCAAATCATTCACTTTTTTGGTTGCTACCATGGGATGAATAATCCTCTCGCACTGACTGCTTGATGAACTCGAGACAATCTTCAATTGCGACTGTATAGAACAAGCTCTCTCTTTCAATGTAGTAGCTGCCAGTGTTGCTCTTACTGTTTTTGCAGTTGATTTTACTCTTTTTTCGGCAACTCTTCATCCCATGCATGCATCTCAATAAGTTGCGAATGAAGCCTAGCACCTTAAAATGTAATCGCAAGGGTGAGAAAATATTTATGCAGCTGTGTCTCCGATGAATTCTTCTATATGGACTCTTTAGAGTCCCGATGTTCAATGGCACGAATCTCAAATCCCAATAATACTGCCCCCTGCGCTAGCCCGAATCTCAAAGCGACTGAGAGTTAATCTCAAACCGTAAAGAGAAGGGAATCTTTTACAGTAATGGAGAGGATACTTGTCCGAACTAGAGAGGGGGTTTGTTTGTGTTTGGTGTATGTGCATGTTAGGCCTTCTATAAACTTTATCCAAGATTAAACAATACACTTATATATTTATAGATTTTGTAACCAGTCAAATATAATTAAAATCAAGTTGCAAGGGAACACTTGAACCAGTTAGAAATTAGCATTGCAATTTGCAAAGTACCAATTAATATAATCGCCTGGCCAAAACGAAACAAACTGTTCAAGTCAATAGTGGTAAGGATAACACCATACACGAACCATTTAATAACCGCTGTAGATTCAACGTACAGTCCAAATTTTTTTATGAAGGTTTTAACTGAAAACCTCATCCATTTTTTGCATTGAAATTCGTGCTTGATTTGTTAGTAGTTGACAAAGGCTTAGCTTTTATTAAAAAAAAAAATCATTTCTTAATTTGCACAACTACATCATAGCTTCCGTATAAGTGCTAAATTGTTTGTGATGCAAATAGCAAATCATCTTTATAGTTGAGTTGTGTCCCCAGTTTCAACTCTTATACATGTCTTTGGTATGATACTAGTGTGTTGAATTTCATTTAAATTTTGAAATTGTAGGCTTGAAAACAGAATAAAGCACAACATGTTGACTGTCAGTGTCAGCCCAACAAATACCCAACGAGTTCAGGCTTTAGTGACAAATTAAGTGGTCTCCCAATCGTCCATTCCCATTCCCATGTTGTTGTTTTGTTGCTTTTCTCATTTGTTATTTTTGTTGTTGTTTGTATAGCTCAGCGGCTCAGGCAGAGTCAGCCTTATCGCTTCACAGTTCAACACTTTTGTCTCCCTCAAGACCTCAGTGTGCGACTCCCTTCAACTCAACTCAACTCGGTTAGTTCTCTCTTCTGCCCTCCCTGACCAATTCCTTGCTAATCGCACTGCACCTCAAGGATTTCCGAGATTCCTTCCATCAAAAGAAGTTGCACAATTTTCTTATTTCTGATAACCAACCAAGTTGCATTCATATTGCTTACATTACAATCTTAGTTATGTGCTATTCTTGTAGGCGAAGGTCAAATTGTCACTTCCGAAGCAAAATCTCAACAACCTTGTTAGATAAGATTTTACAGAGTCTACACAGAGACTGTAAGTCTGTAACCATACCAAATCAGACTAATTAACAATTATTTCAGATGGTGATGGTGTCATCAACCTTATCTGTTCCCCCCTTCTTTTCACCTTCACCTTCACCTTCACCTTCCCAATCCCCATCCCCAATTGCTTCTCGCGTTGTCTGCTACGCGTTCCCCCAGTCTCAATTTCAACCCGAGATACCAAATCCACACTGTCAGCCGCATTGGAAGGGTAAGCACCAGAAGGAGGAGAAAATGCGGCGGTGGAAGGTGGATGCCATTTCTGACCAAGAGGCAATTCACCAGTTTGATCAGTTGTTGGCTGCCGAGAACATCCATCAAATCAATCAATACCTCAAGCACTACACCAAAACCCTCCAACAACCCGTACCCCACTGTCTTTTCCCTCTTCACCCCGCTTAACCCAAGCTAAAGTAATCCGTCCTAATGACTATACCTATGAGATCTTAATGGAGTGTTGTGCACGAATAAATCAACTCAGCCTCATTTTTTGTTTTCTGGGACGGTTTCTCAAAGAGGGTCGCAGAGCTAATAATGCGAAGATCTTTAGTCCAATACTCAAAGGCCTCTGTTGGGAGAAAAGAACTGGTTGAGGCCGCTTCTATAGTGTTGTACAAAATGCCTAAGATAGGATGTATACCTGATGTATTCTCGTATAGCATTCTTATAAATGGGTTGTGCAAGAAAGGTGAAATTGATAAGGCAATAGATATTGTAGATGTCATGATTTCCAAAGGGTATGATCCTAATGTCATCATCTATGTGATTACGCTAAAGGGTATGACCCATGTCTCATCTGTAACACTCTTATAAATGGGCTGTGCAAGAAAGGTGAAATTGATAAGGCAATAGATATTGTAGATGTCATGATTTCCAAAGGGTATGACCCTAATGTCATCATCTATAACACTTTCTAAATGGGCTGTGCAAGAAAGGTGAAATCGACAAGGCAATGGAATATGTAGATGTTATGATTTCCAGAGGAGCATGACCCTGATGTCATCACCTATACATCCTCATAGATGGGTTGTGCAAGAAAGGTAACTTGCGAAGGCAATGGATTTTGTTGATGTCATGATTTCCAAAGGGTATGACCCTGATGTCGTGACCTACAACACTCTTATAGATGGCTTGTGCAAGAAGGTGAAATTGAGAAGGCATTGAAGTTTTCTAGATCTCTGATCTTTAAAGGGTATGACCCGGATGTCGTGACCTACACCACTCTATAGATGGGCTGTGCAAAAAAGGTGAAATTGAGAAGGCAATGGAATATGTAGATGTTATGATTTCCAAAGGGCTTGACCCTGATGTCATCACCTATAGCACCCTCGTAGATGGGCTGTGCAAGAAAGGTAAACTTGAGAAGGCAATGGATTTTGTAGATGTCATGATTTCCAAAGGGCATGAGCCTAATGTTGTGACCTACAGTTCTCTTATAGATGGGCTGTGCAAAAAAGGTGAAATTGAGAAGGCATTGAAGTTTGTAGATCTCATGATTTCGAAAGGGTACGACCCTAATGTCGTTACCTACAACACTCTTATAGATGGGCTGTGTAAGAAAGATGAAATTGAGACGGCAATGGAGTTTCTAGATGTCATGATTTCCAAAGGGTATGACCCTGATGTTGTGACGTACAACACTCTTATAAATTGGCTGTGCGAGAATGGTGAAACTGATAAGGCAATAGATTTTCTAGATCTTATGATTTTTAAAGGGCATGACCCGGATGTCGTGACCTACACCACTCTTATGGATGGGCTGTGCAAGAAAGGTGAAATTGAGAAGGCAATGGAGTTTCTAGATGTCATGATTTCCAAAGGGTATGACCCTCATGTCGTGACGTACAACACTCTTTTAAATTGGCTGTGCGAGAATGGTGAAACTGGAAAGGCATTAGATTTTATAGATGTCATAAAACCAAAGGGTATGACCCCGATGTTGTGATGTACACCACTCTTATAATAGGGCTGTGCAAGAAAGGTGAAATTAAGAAGGCAAGGGATTTTGTAGATGTCATGATTTCCAAAGGGCTTGATCCTGATGCTGTGACCTATTACACTCTTATTGAGGGGCTGCGCAAGGAGGGTGAAATTGAATAAGCATTGGATTTTTTACTTCACATGATTTTTAAAGGCCTTGAACCTGATGTCTCGTAATGATGGGGCCATTCGAGGGAAGTGAAATGGAGAAGGCAAGGAAGGGCGTGGTGATAGAACTGTCATGTCGAGAGTGGAGAACAATATTGTTATTGTATTATTATTGGATGTCGCTAATTGATTGAAGATCATTAAGCAAAATATTTAAGACATTTGTCGTTGTATTATTATTGGATGTTGCTCCTTGATTATAGATTGACTTTTCAAGTCGTGTATTGTCTCATTATCGTCACCTATTGAAGTTCATTCAAGCCAATTGGACTTCTTTATAAGTTGAATTTTTGTATTATTGATATTTTGGAAAATTGTTATATATTCTTTTTTGTGGTAATTAATTTGCGCATGTAGGCATGGAAGTAGATTTCTGTCATAATAAATAACATATCATAAGAATGAATTTGTTCTTGAATAATAATTTTGTGCATCGAAATTGATTTATGTTGTAAAATATATATCATGTGAGTTGATTTGTGTCGTAAAGAATAGATCATGAGAGTTGATTTGTGGATGAAAAAAAAGTTTGTATATTGTGTGTATATCATGATAGTTGAATTGTATATTGTGTAATTTGCAGCAGTATATTTAATAGTTTTAGATTTAAGGATAATAAGGCTTGTATATTGTGTGATTCTCAATATTTTTTTTGAAAGTAAAATGTCAATTATTATTTCGAAATCTATGAGATAAATTGTTTGATTTGTATATTGCAATTATTAATTATTATTGTGAGATCAATTATTATGCATGAAAAAATTGTTTGTATATTGTTTGTCTATCATGAGAGTTGATTTGTATATTGTGTGATTTGCAGCACTACATTTAATAGTTTTAGATTTAAGGATCGTAAGGTTTGTATGAGTAGAACTAGGGTGTTCCTAAGTTCATCAAGTCAAATTTATCGAATTGATTCAAATAATGAATTCAAACTATTAAAATCTGTCTATCTTAAAAGTGATGTGTCTACATGTAAAAGTTTTGAACTTTAGAATTAATTTAGTATAAAGTTAAGCGGTCAAAATTTGAAAGTTTATAAATTAATTTTAGTGCATTAATTTTTGAACGATTTTTGACCACTTGTTTCTATACAAAATTAATTCAAAAATTTAAAATTTTCACATGCAGACGCATCACTCGTAAGATAGACGGGTTGCAACGGTTTGGATTCATCATTTGAAACTAATCCGATAGGTTTTAAAGTTGAGTTCACAAATAGGCTTGATGAACTTAGAAACACCCTAGTTCTACTCGGTTTGTATATTGTGTGATTTTCAATTCTTTTTTTTTTTGAAGAGCAAAGCTAGGCTGTCTTCTTTTGTTTTGTATGAAAACAAGCATGAAAATAGTGCTTCTATGGTTTAAAAAAAATGAAAATAGTGCTTCTAAGTTATAAAGTATTGTTACCTTTCAATAGATCGTTAAGTACCGAATTGCTAGCATTAATTAACTGTTGGTTGAAGCATCGGTCCGAATATAACTGTCGGGCAAACAGTTAATGACATCCAGTGCATTTTTTGAAGCAAAATCTATTGCTTCTTTCCAAGAAATTGTCTTTGAAAGGCGATACCAATTCTGGAGAAAACAAAAAGGAAGTGTAAATAGACTGTACTCGTCTATCAAAACGTACATATAAATAATTACTTGGCGTTTTTGCAGTCAACCCCAATATTTTTCCATAATTGTAAATATTACACTTAAAAAGGGTAATATATGTGATAGGCCCATGTGCCAATGACCCTCAGTAAACTCAAACTCGGCCCATAAAAGATTCGGAATTCGGACCCCGCAAAGGGCCAACCTGAGATAAAACAAAACAAGGCCTTTAATACAGCCACAGCCCAAGAACAGCTCGGGACTCGGACCCCCTCCCGGAGCCTGCCCGAGATCACACAGTGTCCAGGTGGGTCGCTGCTCAGCAGGCCCGATGGGAAACTCGGACTCGGACCCCCTCCTAAACTAAAACTATGCTCAATTAATCCTAGTTATATTTTTGATGAAAAAAAATCCTAGTTATATTTATAATTCAGTACTTCTTCTATCTTTTAGCACTTGTCTACACTTTCTGAAACTTCAGGAGGCTACGGTTGCCTATTGCACAACTTACACGTCTAACCTGAAATACTAAACGGCAACTTTTAGTACTCACCTAACTTCAATTGGAATTGAACTTTAAATTGGCTCTCAAATCTCACTTCACATTCTCTAATAATATTCCGTGACAACTAGAAGTCGCTGTGTAACTGGGATTTTTTTTCTTCTAATCCCTATACTGATAATGTTACAAGCAAATAACTCACTATCCAAATGTTAAATAAAAATTGGAAGCTTGGAGAAACATTAATTATCTATCCAATATACCCGCGGTGGTATTTGGTTGAGGCCTAAAGTTTTAGAGATCTAACTTGATTATTTCAATTTAAACTGGTTTAAATTAATTATTTAAATATGAGACCTGAAAATTAAATCATGACTTAATCTATTTCTTGTTTGGTTAGAGATTATAATCTAATCCCTAAGCCATGACTTAATTTTACTATTTCATAGCTCTTATTTCATGGTTTAGGCCTCAACCAAACACAAGAAAGAAGTCCTCTTGTCTCCCATGTTTCATACCCTTTGTTTTATTGCTCGACGACTTAGCTTTCTTTGGAATCCGCATCACTTGAGATAACTGAAGATTTCAATTTATCTAAATTCAGGACATATTTAATTCGGTGTCTATTCCAAATGCATGGGGTAGTATTATTGTAGCTTTGAGATTTATGCAAAAATAATTTGAAAGGTCTGGATTTTTCACATATCAAGATACCTCAGAAGCAAATTTGCCCTTTCCTTTTCCTTGACTCCCTCAGAGTCCATGAATTAAGATCCTGTGAAGTAACTCAATTTTTGTTTTTAGATCGGGATTGTCTGATTTGAATCTGCGACAATTCATTCCGAAGTGAAGCGCACACATCCCGAGCGACATATTCGAATTCTGAGACAATCTCGAATGACGGATTCGAATCAAACGGTCCTAATCCAAAACCCAAATATTGGGTTACTTTAGGGGATCCGGACCCCAGAGTCCATAGGCATGCTAAGTGAAAAAGACGGCCTGCAATCAAATTAGATCAAAATATAAACGAGTCGGGTCTGGACGATTTTTCAACGGCCCGTTGAACAGCGTAAATTCATTGAGCTCAATCAATTCTCTCCTCCGGCACTTCCGCTGTGGTATCAGACACTTGGTAGATTGAGCTTCCACCCGAACGATTGGAAACTCGGACCTATTTAGATTATATGTCCCCTTTAAGTTTTGTGCCAGATTAAAAAGAACGGTTTAGATCCCACTCCACCCCATGCAGTACCCGACTGGATCTGAACTCACAGCCAGGTGAAAAACCAATTCAGTGCTTACGTGGAATCTATGGGCCCGTTTTAATGTCGTGCCAGATTAAAACCGACGACTCGGATCTCATTCTACGCTGTCATGTATTGCACTGGATCTGAATGTATCTCATCCCACTCTCACCTCCAGCTCGATCTCTACCTCTCCGTCCCTCTTCCCCGTCTCTCTCACCTCCTTCCTGTGCGCCGCCTCTACTCTGTCACACCGGGTTCTAGGTAAACTCATGTCTCTATTTTTCTTAAACTTTGTTGTAAGAGCAAAAGAAAAGGACATCTATGTCTCTTCTGCCCCTCCCTGACTGATTCCTTGCTAATCGCACTGCACCTCAAGGATTTCCGAGATTCCTTCCATCAAAAGAAGTTGTACAATTTTCTTATTTCTGATAACCAACCAAATTGCATTCATTATTACTTACATTACAATCTTAGTTATGTGCCATTCTTGTAGGCAAAGGGCAAATTTTCACTTCCGAAGCAAAATCTCAACCTTGTTATATAAGATTTTACAGAGTCTACACAGAGACTGTAAGTCTGTAACCAAACCAAATCAGACTAATTAACAATGATTTCAGATGGTGATGGTGTCATCAACCTTATCTCTTCCCCCCCTCTTTTCACCTTCACCTTCACCTTCCCAATCCCCATCCCCAATTGCTTCTCGCGTTGTCTGGTACACATTCCCCCAGTCTCAATTTCAACCCGAGATTCCAAATCCACATCGTCAGCCGCATTGGAAGGGTAAGCACCAGAAGGAGGAGAAAATGCGGCGGTGGAAGGTGGATGCCATTTCTGACAAGGAGAAAATTACTGTTCAAATCTGTCTCCACCCCAAACTATTTTAAATCTACCCTAACCGGCCGTCCACTGGGCGGTCCACTTCCCCACCTGATCGCCCAGCTGCTGGGCGGTTAACTACCCAGATCTGACCGGCCAGCAGCTGGGCAGTCCGCTATAAAACCCCTATAAAAGGGGTTTTTCTCTCTCCTGAGCAGCACAGTATTCATTTCAACCATTTTCCAGAACCGAAAGAGAGAAAGAGAGGCGATTTTGAATAGTAATTCCAGAACAGTATTTTCAGAACAGTAATTTCAGAACAGAAATTTCAGAACAGAAATATGTTGGTTGCACTGTATGTGGGCGGGAAGTTTACCCGGGGTGCGGAGGGAGCACAGTACACTAAGGAAGCAGCCTATGGCTTCGAGGTAAGTGAAAATACCTCGTTTGTTGAACTGAAGGGAATAGTGTGTGAAAATATCGGTGTGAACCCACAACCGGTATGATATAGATTTAGCTATCCGGATTAACACAGTAAGTGGTGGTAGACCTTACTATACCAGGTATCCAATAACAGATGAGTCGTTATGGAGGAGTGTTTACAACACTTTTGAGTCACATGGGGTAATGGTAATAGACTTATATTCCAGGAGAGTTCAGCGTGAACCCGGGGTTGGAACATCTGGAGAAAATAGAGGTTATGATCACTCGGGTTATGACAACCCGCGTCACTCGAGTTATGACAGCTCGAGTTATGAGCACTCGGGTTATGACACTCGGGTCATGAGCACTCAAGATATGACAGCCCCCGCCACTCTAGTTATGACAACCCCCGCCACTATAGTTATGACAACCCCCGCCCCTCGAGGTATGACAACTCCCCGCCACTCGAGTTATGAACCGCCCATATCACCCGTTTATGAGAATTATGTACCTGATTTCACCACCGATCTACCACCACCACCACCTCCTCCTGAAATCCCAATCCAATCCAGATTTCCATCTGTACCACCATCAATACCTATAGTGTCACCCGTTGCTACCCGGAGAGACCTTGACCTTGATGCTGAGATCGATACCATACCACAAAGAGATTTGCAAACGGGTGACGAATGGGACGGTAATTGGGATTCGGATCACATGTCAGAAGGTGATGGAGATTATTTACCTAAGGAAGACAGATTTTCGATTAAAGGTCGGACATATAGGCATCCGTGCCCCACATTCAACGATACCACTGCTTTTGAAAATGCAGACATCTCATTTTTGGGCCACGTGTCAGGTACAATGAAGAGTTTGCTCCGCAGCAGGTTTACGCCAACATAGATGAACTTGTGAAGAAAATAAATGAGGTCCATGTCACGGCAACTGGGAGTGCAGAACTCAAAAAAGGGACCGAAGAAGGTTAGTAATTGTTTGTGCCGATGAACCGCATTGCCACTTTCGTCTCTATGCAACCCCTGTGGGTAAGGGCGAGGCATGGATTATTAAAAAGTGTGAACCACCTCACACATGCAAGGCTGCATCATCAAGGAAAGACCATGCACAGCTTACGACTTCACTTATTGCCGATGTAATTGAGAATGACATTAAGGAGGACCCATCGATGAGCCTTAAGGAGGTCGGTAGAGCTGTCAAACGGGTTTACAAGCATGTCGTCTCAAAATACAACAGGTTGTGGAGAGGGCGTAAACTTGCGATTTGCCGAATGTTCGGTAGCTGGCATGGTTCATACAACTTGCTTGCACCATTGCTGCAGGCCATAGCAAGTACAAATCTCGGCACTGTCTTTGAATGTTGGAATCTAAGCGTACCGACTGTTGACAACGCGTTGCAATTCAAGACCATAGCATGGGCGTTCGGTCCATGTATTCAAGCTGTGCCATACATTATCCCGGTCATCAGTGTAGATGCATGCTTCCTGTCTGGCCGTTACGACGGGAGACTGCTGATCGCATGTGCATATGATGCTGAAAACCAGTTGTTGCCTTTGGCCTTTACAATTGTTGAGAAGGATGACGGGGAAAACTGGAGATTTTTCATGAGGTTCTTACGAAGACAAGTGGGTTGGCGACCGTTCTTTTATGTCATATCAGACCAGCACAAATGAATCAAATATGTTTTTGATCGCCCAGATTTCGGTGGTCGATAGCGAACGGCGATTGTGTGCACAGGCTGTGTATGCAACATGTTACAGACAACCTACACAAGAACTGTGGATCTGAAAAATGGATTGCAGATACATTCAGAATTGGTTGCAAGAGGAAGAAGCCGAGAAGGGTGGAAGAGATGTTCAAAGATTTTGTCAAGGTATGTATATTTTTATTTGTTGACTTATATTTTCTGAATTATTTACTTAAATTTTCTCATCTGAATTTTTTTTTTTGCAGTACTGTCCAAAGACAAATTTGTACTTACTCAAGGTGGGAAAAAATAAATCCGCCGATCTTGCTGAGCCACCCGCATATGAGAAGATATTGCAAGTCCGTGATGGAGGTTCTGATGGGGAATTATGACCACAAATGGGTCTGAGTCCTTGAATGCTGCTTTCAAGCAGAGCCGGCAGTTCCCCGTGGCAGCAATTGTGGAGGACACCTTCTACAAGTTAAAATGCATGGTTTGTTGCACGGCGTGTTAAAGTCCTCGAATTACTGTCCAGGAATCAAACGTTTTCAACAAGGGTGGAGGAAAAACTATGGAAACATAGGGAGAAAGGTGCACCTATGAGAGTTGTCCCGTACGGGGATAACCAATTGGAATTCGAAGTGCACTATCCAGATGAGTTTGCTCCAACCAGCCATATACCAGATGGGACTATGGAGTTTGTGAAAAAGATGTTCAAGTATGTTGTTATTTTTGCACCTGACAATACTGTAACATGCACTTGCCAAGGAATCCAGTTGGCCCACCTACCTTGTTCTCATGTTATGGCGGTGTGCCGATAGAGAAACTTCTCTTAGGATGATTATGTCGCAGACATGTACCGTACCGATGACCTTGCGAGTATTTGGGGTGAATCTTTCCATCCTTATCCCAACCAGTATCAGTGGCCACCCTATGTTGGTGATAGAGTCTGTCCCGCAAGCGGGTGGATCAGAAAAGGAAGAAGACCCCACAAGCGTCAAGTATGACCATAGACGAGATGGAAGGTAGGCGAATGGGACATCAGGCCCGCCGTTCAACAACTGACAGGCAGCGAGCAGGTACGGTTGATTTAATTTATTTACTTATATTTTATTTTGATTTTATTTCAACTGGAATGCAATGTAGATGCTATTAACGAAGCCAACAAAAGAGAAAATGCTGATCACTCAAAAGAGAGCAATGTTTCTTTTGATATTTATAAATTCGTAAATACTATCGGTTCGGACTGCAAACGCACAATCCTATCGAGTAGTATATTCGAGGTCGATCCACAGGGAATATTGGTTCAATGCTTTGAGTGACCGAATCACAATCTTTCGAAAGGCTAGACGAAATCTGTAAATTGAGAGGTGTTGTTGTGATCAATGTAAATTAGGAAGCAATTAAAAGTAATTAAAATAAAGATAGAGATGAGAATTCCTAGGGTTTCGGCACACCATTGCCACTCAATCCGCCTTGACAATATATTTCTGTTACGTCTGATTTTCTGTTGTTGTTTAATGAAAGACACCACATAGGTCACTGCGATTTATGTTACGCAAGAATGACAGATCTTTCACCGAGATTCTACATAGGACACTGCGATTTGCCTTACGCAAATGTCTTATCTCTCAAATACCCCAAATTACTACATAGATCACTGCGAATTTACTTTACGCATGTGATGGAATTTGGTACGCTTTTTGTTGGTCTGGTTTATGGTTTCCCCGCTAAGGTTTTCTTCACATAAACCTAATAAATCTCAACGAGGCTAATTCATACAAATAGTTTCTCTTACCATTAAAGTACTGTCACTACCCTAACGGACTCAAACTAGATCATTGAAGTTAGATGAAGAGATAGTAAATCACAAAAGCATTTTGTTTCAACAACAAGAAATCATAATCAACAGAAATATATATATCAAAACATCAAGAGTAACAAGGTTTACTGCCTAGCCCTAAGAAAATGAACTTAGCCGCGGAACGGCATTGTTACAAGCACTCCTCTCTTCTCACTTTAATCAAATCTAACCCTAATTACAAAGATGATTATTCCTTCTGCCCAGGGGCCTTATATAGGAGTGGAGGGACGTGTAGAGGTGAGTAGGGGCTAAGAAACTGATCTGGAAACAGCTGTCGGCAGTTATTCCCAAGAGATGCCTTCGGATACGGGCCGTATCAGGTGATACGGTCCGTATTAGGTCCTTGACGGTTAGGGTCTAATGCTTCCAACGCTATCTCCTGGTCTGTGCTAGGACTGGTCCGTATTAGGCAATACGGACCGTAACAGAGACTTAGTCGATGAGCATCGCTGATCTGATTGACCCGATTCTAGCTCCATTTGATGTAAAATAGTCCCAAAACCTGTTTTCTGTAATAAAATATAAAGAAGGGTGACAGTAGCCTTTTTCTTGAATAAAGTGAACATAAGTGTGAGAAAATATGCAAAACTTAAGCCAAAACCCTACGTAAATCATCGTTATTTTGACTCTGATCAAATGCTAGAGTTGTTGCTGAGGCTACCGGTAGTAGCCACCGCACTCATGAAAGTTCAGGAACCGGTAGTAGCCATGGAGAGACATCCGGTAGTGTCGCACAACCAGCTGCACCCAGACCCAGACGTCGTATTTGAGTTTGTTCGGCCGTCGTCGCTGATTACCAAGTTTTGTTAAATTATGTTATGAACTATTTTAGATGTATATTGTGAACTATTCTAATTGGTAGTTGGTAGTTTGTGAACTATGCAATTTTTATTTGCCTCGATTATTTTATATGCTTCATTTTTTGTTATTTTTATTACTTAATTACATATACAAAAACTAACAACATAAAATATAAACAAACACAAAACTAATGAAATAAAGTCTATGACATAAATTCTTAAAAGTTCTACAACATAAATTCCTAAAATGTCTACTTCTTACAACGAGTCTTGAAAGTGCATGGAACAAAGTCATCATCAGAGTTTGCCTGATATGGATCAGTCACAGTAGACGAAGTGGTAGCCTTACCAGTACAAGAAACAACTCGTCGTCCAATGCTGGAGGCTCTGGATCAACTTTCTTCCTTTTTTCAAACCAAAGCCGTAGGGGTTTTCCACAAAGTCATCGTCTGAAATTTCATACCGACCATGTCGTCTACTCTATTCCTCCATCTTACATGTCTCACAATTAAGAAAATCACTACATACGTGACACTTGTACTTTTTCTCTCGTTTTTACCTCGATCACTATAGACACTCCTCTCACTACGCCACGATCTCGGTTGCTCGCTTTCGTACCTCGTTTGTTACTGTCCATACCTCTACTAGCCTCAAAATCACTCAAAATCGCCTCTCTTTCGGGTTCTGGATTTGTTGGAATGAATACTGTGCTGCTCAGGAGAGAGAAAAACCCCCTTTTATAGGGGTTTTATAGCGGACCGCCCAGCTGCTGGGCGGTCAGGTTGGGAAAGTGACCGCCCAGTGGACGGGCTGTTGGGGTAGATTTAAAATAAGTTTGGAGTGGAGGCAGATTTGATAATTTGTTTTTTTATTGGGTATTAATAAAAATATCGGCTCAACATTATTAAACTTGGTTTTTTACAATTTAATTAATCATTTTAAACATGTGCTCCTCCAAAATTTGCATCTTCAGTAGGTGCTGATGCTGGGTAACGGTTACCCTTGTTAGGCCTTATGGTGCGGAAAGAACGTAAAATTCAAAATTTTATTTCTACCATAAGCCGAGGATTAAAGAGGTACGTCGGAAAGACCACCGAAAGTTCCTTTTCCAGTCTTTCCCTTGACATAACATTTTAATCCTACGAGGATCTACTCCCTGATTGATTTCTAAAACTAAATTTATTTAACATTTAAATAAATCCAATAACATTTGTACCTTGGTCCAAATTCGAATTGGATTTGCAGTCTGATCGAGTAGCGGAGCACCAGACGGTCTGATGCCTCTATCAGTTATCCACCAGGAACAACCAGAGAGTCGGTATTTCTTTTGCCAGAAATACTATACCGACTATTCGCTCAAACACTATTCACAACTCGCAAGATATACGTAATCAGATTACGTATTCCTTTCTTTTCTACGCAAATCTCTATTTGCTAGAAAGACAGCAGGAGAGAGAAAATATATGTTCGAATCGATCAGACGAAATTGGTATTCTTTTCTCTTACCCCTGCCCACCTTTATAGGCATTTTTGAGGAGGTTCGTAAATGACCAAAATGCCCTCTAAGCAATGTGGTATTTACATTACTTACCCTCTAAGCAATCTGGTATTTACATTGCTTACCCTCTAAGCAATGTAAATGACCAAAATGCCCTCTAAGCAATCTGGTATTTACCAAATTGCCATTGAGCCCATAATTCAATCTGATTAATTTGGGCTTTCGATTTGGGCTTTTGGGCTTGCAATTTGGGCTTTTAATTCAAATTCTAAATTTAAATCAGGCCCAAATTCAAATGGGCTTTTGGCCCAAAATATTAATTCATAATTAATATTAATATAATCATTCTGAACAATTCTGAACAATTATATTTTCTTGCTATTCTGTTGTTGCGATAAATTTATACAACGTGTCGTACACGCTTATAAATTTAATCTAGTTTGAGTTTGTCATCTCTATGACATTTATATTAATTATAACACTTTATAATTAATCATAAACTTCTCTGATTACTTTCCTATTGGTGTGACCCGATAGGATCTGTGCTATGTTGGCAATAGAATTAAAACTCCTTTTAATTTTATAAATCATAAGTGGTACCTGGCAGAATGCATTATGACTACCCAATTGACACAGATGATGTTGTACAATACAATATCACGATCCAGTAAACAATTTACTCGTGTTAATTCTTATGTCTCATAGTATCAGATTAGTTTCAAGGTAGGTATGTGTCATCCTTGCAAACTTAATCTTTTCTCGATCTTAAGTAGATTATCAAATATGATTAACTCTTTAATCATACCGTGCACAGATAATCCTACTTTATCAAGGGGCCCAGTGATACTATCACTCGTATTAAATACGAGGGACAATAGTAATCTTGGTGAACATCTCTCCTCTGCAAAAATCATATATACTGAAATGTCATTGTTATAGCTACTTTTTACGGATAGCGTTAGACAACACTCACAAATATACATTTCTTATGTAGGAAACGACGAACCACCTCATACTTTAGAACTTAACACTAAATGAAAACATTAATGACACGAACACAATTTCGTATAATGTTTCATTGAGGGTCAGTCAAATACCATGTTCTCTAACATGTATCTATGTGATTAAAATGACAACTCCTTGTCTATGGTCTGTAAAACTTAACCATCATTTAATCCACATACTAACCTTTAATTGGTAAATTAGTATTCTTTGCTAATTACCTCAGTCAGTGACTATTAAGAGTTTTTATCATCTATTATGAAGTTTTACAATTTCAAGTCATGAACTCGAAATGATTCATAATTCGATAAAACTCAAAGAACAAAATGATAATTTTATTAATCATCCATTACATGAACAAAATACATATAGAATAAAATTATCCTTTGATTGACTTCTAGATTATTACACTAACAGCTGATTGATCCCAAGAAGCACTTTTAAAGGGGATAGAAGAAAAAAATTTAAATTTGTATTGGAATATTGAATATTGTGATATTTTTATAGAGAAATTGACTATTTTAAAAGAGAAAAGGTTATGATACCCAGCTCTTCATCCCCACTTTTTACCCAATGCTAATTAAATCAGATTTAAACTGTCATTAACGGTAATTGCAGTCCCCCTAACTGTCTCCACGCGGTTTCTAACTACATTTAACGGTCCTGTAGATAAAACTTCACATTTTTTATCTCTCTCCCGTTCTATTCTCTGTTCTCTCAATCGATCTCTTTTCTCTCTCTCCCGTTCTTTCTCTCCTCCCAATCTCTTTTCAGATCTCTATTCCTCCACCAAGCCAGTAACCTCAAATCTCTCTCCCTGTCTCACCTTTATCTCTCTACAAATGACACCGATCCCGTTAAAGCAAGGTCCCAACAGCTCAGCGCTGATGTGGGAGGCGGTGACACAGGCCACCCTTGCGATCTCTTCCCACCAGATCAGACAATTGATCTCTCAGCCTGAACGAACAGAGAGACAAGCTCGCAATTCAGAGACATCAGTTTCTCAATCTCTGATCAAACATGGAGTATAAGGAAGAATTAGTGTTCTTTTCTCGCTTCGTCAAGTCTCTTCCGATCAACTAGATGTAGCCTTACTCGTGAATTAAAATTCATACCTCAAATAAGTTACTCATGAGGTGTTCTCTGATGCAGGTTTCGATGTATTCTATGTAGTGCGCACAAGGTGTTCGATGAATTGTTTGAGTGATAATTTTGTACATTTGTTGGAGAAATTGTTGAGACGTGACTACTTCGTATTTCAATTGTTTTTTTATGAGATATTGCTGCATTAATTAAATGAGAAGAGGCCATGTCTTGTGTATCCAATCAAGCTCTAAGAGTTGCAGAGAACTTGTCTCTTCCATCGGTACTGTCTCTTTTTCTCTCTTTCTCTGTTTATAATAGCATCTTTATAAATCATTTTGATCTAAAAGGTCATTATAACTGGACACATCAAAACTTGCCAATACTAACATTTTAATGCAGGGAATACTGATTTGTAGTTGTAGTAAAATCAAGTCCTTTAATTACAATGGGAAATACTTAGATCTCAACTTAAAAACTATATACAATTATCAAGGGAACTGCACATCATGCTCGCTGTATTTTAACATGTATGTTTTTTAACTTGTACGGGTCTAACAAACATAGATTAAATTTGCCGGCGCTTTATTGATGATCGAAGGTTGAAGCTTAGCCGTTTGGTTGATGATAAAGTGCGCTGGTCCAGGCAAGCAAAATTTAGTGCATGAGTATTGTTTCTTTTTTCTATTGTTTTAAGACCCATTAAGTTGGAATATGTCTCAGTTATGTAATTAATTAATTAAGCACCGAATAAGGTAGGAAAAATATTACAAGGTTTTAGTGAAGGAGATAGAGATTGATTGGTGCTGGTAATGAATTGTAGATTACCACTATTAAGGGTATTAACTTTTTGCGGAGAACTCTAGTTTTATGTTAAATTAACATTTCCTTGTCTCAACTGTCACTAAGGATTAAGCTAATATCTTATTTCTTTATTCAACTATTTGCTTATGAAGAAGTTTAAGCAAATAAATGCATATTTAAACTTCAAATTGTCAAATCGAACCATAGATAAACACTGAGAATGTTTATCATTATTGTTTATATTAAATAGGTACCTTGTTCTCAGTACTGACATGCGATTTCTGTTTATTCTCTATTCGGTTCACCAAGAAACATTCAAATGCCCATTTTTATTGATTTCTCCTTTACTGTTATTGTTCTTTAACTCCATTTTTAACGTCTTGCTTCTTCATCTTTTTCCCCTTTTTTCTCACTTGGACCCAAGGCAAATGCTGAAAGCTTGAACAAAGGGAAAGGTGAAAAGGTGATATCAGCCTCAGATCTGATTAAAAAAGCACTTGCCGAGATCAGTGGATTGAAAGATATCACTGATGATACAAAGAAAATAATGGATGCAATGTTTGTGGCAGCAGTCCAGCAGCTTGAAGGGGGGCAGATTGATGTGAGCACGGTTAGATTCACTAATTACTGTTGCAAGCTTCTCTCCGCCGATGCAATATTTGTAGTAGTGTTATATCGCTACCGATCCGCTACTTCTGGCGGATCTTGATCCGATCTGGTAATATTTAGAGTCTGATCTAATCTGATCTAATAGATCAGCTGTCGATCTGGTCTGGTTTTTAAATTTTTTATTTTTCTGATTTAAATTTTCAGGATTTATCTAATAGGTTTACATGATTTATACAATATTTTATATGCTCTATCAATCAGGTTTAAAGGTTCTGTAGAGTATTTTACATGATCTATTTAACATTTTTACAGGATATATTCAATAGTTTACATGTGTTTGACCCTAAAAAGTTGTCACATGATAAATGGCAATTTCCGGGGGCAATTAAAATACTAAAGTCACACTCATACCCTTCAAAACAAATTGAGTACAACATGTTAAAATTCGTGGTAATATTATACATGCAAAACCATGAATTTTAATGTGTGAGATAGTCAAAATCACTAAGGAATTAATTCCTTGCAAATAAACACTGGCTGGATGGCATATTGGGTACAAACAGTGGGGTATGTTTAGCAAAATCACCCTCCAAACCTTCCTGGGTACGATTTGGAGATGCATAACAGTCCCTTGACATCAAAGGGCCCACATGTCAATGACTCAATGGAGTTTTCGCTGATTGGTCAAATGGGTGAACACGATCTACAAATAACCACGCATACACCATCATGTCAGCGCCTCAGTTCATCAAGAACCAAGATCACTCAAGTGAGACTAAGGGTCGCTAAGTTTAAACCCAGGTGCCTTGACCCCTTCAGCCCGCATACTCCCGGTGCGTTGTGCACCGTTAACAAAGCCCTACACGGCTCATGAGCACCGAGCACAGACAGGGAAAACAACACAATTAAAGGGAGTAAAGCATTAAAAATAGAGAGGATGACATATGGGTCCCGCTTACCAGACCCTCTCTTCCTTCTCCGTTCTTCCTTTCAAACCCGATAATGGAGATAGAAATTCGCCAAAATGAAATAAAGCCTAGCTCAAGGCTATTATCCTATAGCAATGAAGGCTTTTGTTCTCTCTCTTTGGTCAAAGCTATGAGCTTGAAGCACTCTTGGCGAAGCCCAATTGCACCCGAAAGGGGAAAGAAATTAAAAATGGGAACAAGTGATTGAAGTCGACATAAGCTTTGAAACTTAGCAGGCTTTTGCTAAAGGTCCATACGACCATGAATATAATGCTAAATAAAGCTGGGGAAGGCCAATTTGGTAGGTGCCATGAACCCGAACCTTGTCAGACCCGATTAATGGTGATACTGCGTGACCACATGCCTAGGTGATAAATTGGACCTGGGCACATGTTAAAGGGGTGACAACTATACCCTCTGTCATTTCCTTATGCTCGGAAGTATTGTAATAAAGAAAGGGACAAATTGAACTCGGTATACCGCCGGTATAGCACACCACATGCCCTATAGCTGTTAAGATGCTCTCTGGTCCCCAGGACACATGTTAATTAGTCTCTGGATGAAGACAAAAATGGAAGGATCTCTTCCAGAGGTGCAGGGGCACGTAAATCAAATGTTACCATATATGGCCGGTTAATCAAGGGCTGAGATGCTGTGTATAATGATGAAGATCAATCTGAAGGCTCATAATCGCCCAACCAAAGATTAATGACATGTAAAGGAGTAATTGGATGGCCTTTGCCATGTATGCACACAAAGAGGCCGAAATCAAGTGAAGACCATTGATCAAACAGCTGATGGGCATGATGAAAGCCACATCAGCTGAACCCTAAACCCTAGACCCTTGCTACCTTATATAAGGCACCCAAAATGAAGAAGAAAGATAGAATTCAACAACTCTCTTCCCATTCAAACTCCTGCTAAGTTCATACACAAGAAATACTCAAATTTCATAGTTTAGAGAAGAAGTTTTTCAAGCTTTTAGCAAATTAGAAAGGTAACTCATACCTGAATGATGTAAGCTCAAGAAGAGCAATGATCTGTACATATTCTATTTTAGTCGAAATAAAGAAGTTTTTTTCTTCTAATTTCCTCTCTTTTTCTTTACTGTCTTGAGTATTGCTCTTTTCTTTTCTTTTTCCCTTTTATTTAAAACTTTCAAAAATGATGAAAATGTGAGAGATACATGATTTCTAGTTCATCATAGGATGGACGAAATGAATATGTAGCTTGATGATCAAACAAAAATGTTTTATTTCTTCTTCTTGCATTTTCTTTCCTTTTAAAGCATGAAAAAATAGGTATACAATAAAAATATGTTTATTTGCATCTCCCTTGTCTTCTTGATGATTCTTATAAGAATAAACATAAAAATATCGAAAGTGACCCTTTTTCTTCTTTTCCTTTCCTTCTTCTTTCCTTCATTTTATATTGCAAAGAAAAAGGGATAAAACACACACATTACACGAAATATATAAAAATGATATATATATTAAAAGTGACATTTTGTATTATAAGAAATATAAAAGAAGAAGATATTAAAAGTTGATGTGTAACTACATCCTTTTAAATATCCAATTCTTGCATAAGTTCTTTTAATATAAAATCAACTAAAGTGTAAAACAAATAAAAAGGAATTTAAATTAGGGATTGATGTTTAACTACATCTCCTTATTTATGTTATTTTTGGACTTTTGAAGGACTTTAATGCATAAAAGAGAAATAAGACAAGTATGCATGAAAGATTGATGTTTCACTACATCTCTTTCTATATTATGAGTTTTATTGACCTTTAAAGGGCCTAGATGCATAATTGTTGAAGGAGAGAGCAAATGAAAAGAGGGAGAATTCCAATCCCTATGATATGATGTTCAAGGACCTTCATATAATTATGCAAATGACCTTGGACCTATATGCAAATTCGAAATGGTGTGGTAAGTGACATATTGTGATACCAATGCCTCTTTTGATTTTTGATGACCAAATCTTGATACAAAGGCTTAGATATAGTCTAAATAAACCAATACCATATGGTACCAGTGTACAGTACCAGATACATCCAATAGAGCCTATACTGGTACAACACCCATGCTGAAAATACCCCAAATGACTTGCTGGTACAGATCAGCCAGTGCAGGCTGATCTGAAAACCAAATTCAAATTCTGTTTAAACAGTCAGATAGAGGATGAAGAGACAATCATTTTAAACTCAAACTTTGCATTTTTCTGATTTTTCTACTATTTTCTAGCAATTTTTAAAGTTGGGTTTCAGAAAATAAAAAAACTGCTGCTGCTGCATATTTACTTGCATGCCCCTCTTAAAAAAAATAATAAATAAATAGAAATAAAAAGGCATAAAATCTTCAAACTTCATACCCTCATCGTTGACATATCATACTACAAGAATAACACCAAAATCATACATGTCATTAGCAAAATTCATGAGAAATAAGATAAGAATTTCATGCTTCTTTCTCAAACCCAAAACCCAATAACAGATTCATGCCCAATCTAAATCCGAAACCCAAACTCAAGCAAAAGCCATGACCAGTACCTACCTTCTTCAACCTTGATACCTTCGAAACATGTTCAAACTACAATATCCCAACCCCAAATATATCTCTCAAGACAAATACCTTATGCCAATATCAATTCGGTACCAAACCGAGAATGTTGAAGCTTGGAAAGCATCCAAACCTTGATGAAGCTCGAAATTAAATACGCCTGAAGCTTCCTCATGTTCAGACAATGTTAAATAAGCAAGTGATCAGAAAAGAAGACAAAGAAATTACAGAATTGAGTGTGAGCTTCAATCGGTACCGAAGTCCGATGACCACTCTCATTCCGCCGCCTCCGGTGATCAGGCACCGCCAACAATGCATCCAACAGACCCACATACCCAAGGCGATCCTGATGGTGCCTTTCCTTAGCCTCGCCGTGACCGGAAACTTCGCCGGAGTGATAGCTGAGCTAAAACCCTAAGTCAAGTTCCAGACCCGATCCATGTCTCAACTACACGAATCTTAAAGCAGCCAGAGCCATTGGATCCCGGTGCCAAAAGATGAATTTTCAAACCAAAATCCAAATCTCAAAGCAAGATCTAATCCGAAGGCCTAAGTTTGTACCTAGTGACTAATGATCTACTGCCACTCTGAGTCCACCTGTCGGGTTGAATGGAAATCCCTTAAACGGATCTCAAAGGCTTTAGCACCTATCTCAAAAGCTCAGCTGCCGAATCCCAAAACCCATAATCCAAATTCATTGATCTGCACAAATCATAAAGCCAAATTCAAATCTAAAAATCCCCTGCACACATTTTGAAGGCCCATAACACCAATCTCAAAGCTCAAACCCCAATCCTACAACCCAGAAACATCCGAAAAGGGATATTTATGAAAAGACCCTTCTGACAAAGTTTATTCATGAAGCAGTCCCGGGATATTTGTAAATAAGCCCCTGATCATATAAAAATCTTCTCAGATAAGCCCCTGGAAGCCCAAATTCCACTCCAGACCTTGCCAGAAGCCCAAATCACAAATCTCAGTCCCCCCAATTTTACAAATAAGTCCCTGGAAAACTTAAAGCTTTACAAATAAACCCTTTTCAGCCCTCTTTGGCCATAACTTCTTCATTTCAAATCCGAATCAACTCAAACCACCTCCAAATGAACCCAAATCAAATCCTTCATGTCCCTAAATCAAAATCAAGCATAACCAACCATCATACAACCTGCCAAATGACCAAAATGCCCCTTTCTCCATTTTTCTTACATTTAAATCATTTTCTCTTAAAATAAAATATAAATAAAGCACAAATATATTTTTTAAAATACAAATATTGTTTCTAAAAATAAATAAAAGAGTATAGTAAATAATATTCATTGCATCTCATACATACATATTAATTAAATACCCAATGATATGTCTATATTTCATCTATTATTTCGACCTATTTTCAGACCAGACATTAGTTTTTGACCACTAAATTGCATAGTTTAGATTGAAAATCAAATAGAATATGGTACTGCTGCAGTTTGTGGTTGATTTGCAGGAAATAGGCGAAACAGGCAAGTTCTGACTTCCCCCACGCGACCCGCATGCCACATGACGCGGGTCGCATCGCAGTCTAGACGTGACCTCAGACGCAACCCTCATTGCTCACATCAGTGCTACCTGACGCGGGTCGCATCCAATCTGATTCGGGTCGCGTCATACCCTGAGGTTTCAGCACCGAACTTAAAACAGTCATAACTTTTGACTCGTAACTCCGTTTTAAGCGTATGACCACTTTTCAGAAAGCTTGCGACAAGATCTACAATCTGAGCAAACCTCACTGCTCACTTCCACTCGACGCGACCCGCATAAGTTAGCACGTGACCCGCGCGAGTTAATTGCGTCAGGGCCTGATTAAAGCCCGTTCAGATGCCTATATAAGGCCTGGCGCAAATCAACAGAAGGACACAGATATTGATCCACCATTTCGTCCAGAAACAGATCAGACCCGAATTGAAGTGAAGGCCAAGCGCCTGAGGCGATCTGAAGAGGAGAGAGCCGATCTGGAGTTGAAGAGGAGTCATTTGGAGAAGAAGACTCAACCTGAAGCTTCAATCCTCTTCACTACCTCTTCCCTCACTATGATTTGCTTCTTTCTCTCTCTCTTGTTTTGATTTATTGATGTCTGAGTAGATATTGTAGTTTCGAGGGTTTGGATTGTAGTCTGACACTTTGTTCGATGATGCACATGGATTGATTCTTATTGTTATTTCGTGTTTCTTTTGATTCTTGTATTATTTGTAATTGCTTGATCTGAATTGTTTGATTCTTGATTTGTCTACTGTTGAATGCCTTTGGCATTTCTTCTTGTATCAAAGGCTTGATGTTTCTTGCAAATTAGGTTAAGTACTTGAGGTAGATCTGGAGAACCGAAAGGTGAGGTCAATAAGTACCCGAGAGTGAAGTTTCTACTTGCTCTTGCTCAGCTTGTAGATACCTTTAGTAAACAGAATTGAGAACTTAGGTTTAGATCAAACAGCTTGATTGAACCTGAGAAGGTGAAATTGCAATTCCAAACCAGGTCTGCTAAGCCAACACACGAAAGTTGAGGTTCAGTGATACTAGGTACGGTCAATCTAGCCTTACACGACTTAAACAATAAGTTTTCTGACATGTGCAGACTCAGCTCAAGGGACCATGCGGGTCGCGTGAGTTAGCACGCGGGTCGCATCACGAGGGTCGCAAGCCACAGCTTGCGGGTCGCGTGTCAGGTCCAGGGCGCTTAAGGCCAAGCGGGTCGCATGCGAGAGCATGCGGGTCGCGTGGCAGGTCTGAGCAGCAAAGTTGAAGATGAAATCCGAAACCCTTGAAACACCCTTTTATACCATAGTACAAATACAAACATTTAGTTGATTCATACTTGTTCATACATTGTTCATACGATGTTCATTCATCTTTCATTTCATTTGATTTGTTCATATACCTTAGGATTAGACAAACAAACCCCAAACATTCAAACTTCTAGTACCTAACTAGGAATAGTTTAAGTTCAGAAATTAAACCGTCCCTGAGGATCGACACCCGTTCTAACTACACGACAGGGTTGTGCACTTGCAACCTTCGTCAAAGAGTTGAATAGGGTTTAAACTCTACAGCTTAGGCTGTAGTGAAGCTTTGTTCATCCATAACACACCACTCTTACCACGAACACACAAACAAGGAAAGTCAAACGAAAATAGAAAGACTAAGTACATGAGTTCTCCCCTTTTAGCCCCTTTATTCAATTCACAATACATAGGCCCCAAATCCCGGAATGGACGAGGTGTTTAGTATGGCTTGAAAGGGTCATCTGATGTAATTAACAGCTGGGGCTTGCGCCCGCTGGGAGTTAAACATCCCTACAATCAATAAATTCTCTCGATAGACTGATTATGAACAGTAGGTCTGTCGAGGGTGAACCGAAGGAAATGTAGAAAGAAAATAAATGTTTCAAATTCGATGTTCTCCTCCATGTCCTAAAAAACCGAGAGCATTGAATCATGAGGCATTTAACGGTGCACACACCTTCCACCGCTGTGCAACTTTTTGCGCCCTACAACATGATCTATGCATTGTTTTTATTTTTTTATTTACAGTATCTGTTTAACAGTTTGACATGATATATGCAATAGTTTACATGATATATGCTATTATTTTCACATATCTCGTATTATCTGAATGTCTGTTTTATTTATATTATTCGACATGTAAATTTTGTTGATTTAAAGTCTTCTATACATTGTTTTACAGAATTTTGCCAATAATTTACAGGATTAGGATTTGAAATGCATTAAACTATTACATGATCTACTTAACAGTTTTATAGGATATGTCAGTTATTTTAAATATTTTATGCAATAGTTTTATATGATGTATCAGTTTTTTATAGGTTTCATTTAATAGTCTTTCAGGTTTCATGCAATAGTTTTATAGGATATATCAGTTATTTTACAGGTTTCATGCAATAATTGTATATGATGTATCAGTTATTTTACAGGTTTTATGCAAAAAATTTATATGATGTATCAGTTATTTTACAGGTTTCATTCAATAGATTTTCAGGTTTCATGCAATAGTTTTATAGGATATATCAGTTATTTTACATGTTTCATACAATAGTTTCATGCAATAGTTGTTCAACTTATTTTTTCAGGATTCTGCTAATGATTTACAGAATTAGGCTTGAAGTTTTTATTAATTTGTTGATATCATTTTTTTCTTTCAGCTAAACATGCTTGGAAAGATGTTGGTATAATTAAATAGGTGTGTCCAAAGCAGGAAGAAGGATCAATGGACTGTGCAATTTCTTTGTGCTTTGTCTACAATCTGATCACCGAGATGCCTTTAACTTTCACACATGTAATTTTTATAGTTTGCTTCTGTTAGTTTTACAGTTTACATCTACGAATTTTACAGTATTGAAGTTTTATAGTTTGTACATGTTAGTTTTATTTAAAAAGTTTCAGTTAATTTATAGGTTTTATACAGTAATTTTATACGATGTATCAGTTAATTTACAGGATTATGACTTGAAGTTTGTGTAGAATTTGTTGATATTTTTTTTTCTTTCAGCTAAACTAGTTTGGAAAGATAATGGTATTATTCATGAGAGGTGCCCAATGCAGGGAGAAAAATCAATAGATTGTGCAATTTTTATGTTGCTTTGTCTACAATTTGATCACTGAGATCCCTATAAATTTCACACAGGTAATTTTATTAACTTTTAAGTTTATGATGTAATTCTAATTTGTAATTTTATTCTCTCAGAAATGTAACTCCAATTTATAGTTTGTATATGTTATTTTGATAGTTTCAGGTATCCATTTTACAGTATTGAAGTTTTGCAGTTCACATATGTTAGTTTTATAGTCTTGCATCTGCTAATTGTTCAGTATTTTTGCCGTTCCCATCTGTTAGTTTTATATGTTACATCTGCTACTTTTACAGTATTGAAGTCTTGTAGTTCACATATGTTGCTTTTATAGTTTGCATCTGCTAATGGTTCATAACTCCAATTTAACCTTGTTTATTTTTTTTGCATGATGATATTTCGAAAGAACGTGTGGCTCTAGCGATGAAGCTTCTCACTCATCCAAATAACGTGCACCATAGAATTATGAAGTGACAAACGCCATTATTGTATTGATGGTTGTGAACAATTAACCTTGTTTATTGAAGTCTTGTTGTGGTTGTGAACAATTGTTAGTTGTTACTGTTTGTTTATAGTTGTGAACAATTAATTTTGTAATTAGTGAAATTTTATAGTTTTATATGTTATTTTGATAGTTTCAGGTGTCCATTTTACAGTATTGAAGTTTTGCAGTTCACATCTGTAAGTTTTATAAGTTGCATCTGCTAATTTTACAGTATTGAAGTTTTGCTGTTCACATCTGTTAGTTTTATAAGTTGCATCTGCTAATTTTACAGTATTGAAGTCTTTGTAGTTCACATATGTTAGTTTTATAGTTTACATCTGCTAATTTTACAGTATTTAAGTCTTCTTTTACATGATATAGATCCATATAAATATTAATAATTGAAGAAAAAAATTACGGAAAAAAATAAAAAAAATTTAAAAAAATTAATTTCGAAAAAAAAATTAATTTTGCATAATTTTAGATGTTATTTGTAAATAACTACAAGTTTGAGAAGTAGTTTGTTTTTGAAACCTTCTAGAAGCCGTCAGTTTTTCAAGTACAGTCGGAAGTACAGTGTTTTTGCAAGTTGCTAACTGTTTGCAACTAACTTGGGGACCACTTCCAACTAACTTGGATTGTTAGCTTTTAAACTTCTTATGATACATGATTTGTTGTTGAAGTTACAGTATTCGCGCAAGTCAAATGACAGTTTTTTTGAAAAAACTGGGGATAGAAGGGGGACAATTAGTCGGATCCATTTTAAAAATAGTATGGGTACACTTGAAAGAAATTTCTCCTTTTTGTTCCGATGCTCGGAAATAAATCTGCTGTGATTTCCAAGAATCACAAGAACCTACAATTTCCGATCCACCCATTCATTATTTTCAGATTCGTACATAAAGAGAAATGAATGGCTGGATTGGGAATTGCAAGGTCCTCGTGATTCTTCAGAATCACAAGAGTTTATTTTCCAGGCGCTCAGCCTTATCGCACACTTTTTTGTCTCCCTCGGACCGCAATGTGCGACTCCCTTCATCCCTTCAACTCAACTCAACTCAACTCGTCAACGAGGTTAGTTCTCTCTTCTGCCCCTCCCCTCCCCTCCCTGACCAATTCTTTGCTAATCGCACTGCACCTCAAGGATTTCCGAGATCCCTTCCATCAAAAGAAGTGCACAATCTTTTTTATATCTGATAACCAACCAAATCCAGAGTCTCAATCTCAATCCGACAGACCAAATCCACAGCATCAGCCGCATTGGAAGGGTAAGCACCAGAAGGAGAAAAGGCGGCAGTGGAAGGCGGATGCCATTTCTGACAAAGAGGCAATTCACCAGTTTGATCATATGTTGGCAGCCAAGAACATCCATCAAATCAATCAATACCTCAAGCACTACACCAAAACATCCAATACTGAACAAAAGACAATGGCACTATTCATTACCTTATTGGACAGTTGAGAGAAATGCCCCAAATCTGCAAACATTGCTTCAGAACCTAAAATAAATTTAGAAGGGAACAAAATTAGGCAAAGCAAAGGATCGCTTGTTCAATGCAACATGCATATAAAGGTGACTCACAAACAACATAATTTAGTATAAAATATTACATGTTATACATAGAAGAATTCCACCTAATGACATCAACCCACTATTTTGAGTCTTTCTCGAAAACTTGTACATGTAATAAGAAGATAGGGCTCGGTAAACATGCGGGTTCCAATGGAAGATGTTGTTACCCCAATTACACTCATACACAAAAGCCATGTGACTAGAGTGGGCAAAATAGCACAGCGGAGCCGGCTCCGTCACGGAACAGCACAGAACGGCACGCACGCATGTCAGTTACGTGTCATGATTCACGTGTCTCGTGCCGTGATCATTCGCATACCGTGCTCATCTTTTGAAACTTTGGTACAGCACGTGAAAGATTTAGTCAAGGCACAACACGTTTAGATATTGATTTAATGGTGAATCTTGAATAAACTAACATAAATATGAAACTGTAGCACGGCACAATCCGTAATATGCGTATTACCATAGCCTCCCTCAGTATTTTCTACCTATCTAAAAATATAGTGAAAAATTATTAAAATTGTAAAATTCAATTTCCAAGTACATTTTGATATATAAATTATGTCTAAGGCGATCAACTGTTCGAACTTATTTTAAAAATTCCTAATATGCATATTACCGGAACCTCCTCTAGATCAATGTTATCAGAACCGGACCGGACATCAACCCGAAAAAGCTCCGGGTTAACGGTTCACTGGTCGAACCGGTGGTCAACCGGTTCAACCGCTGGTTTTTTTTGAAACAGTTATTATTTATAATCCGAAAATCTAATTGAAAGCATCGATGCCTAAACATAGGAAAAGTAGTACTGATACATTGTATTTTGAATTGATTTTCATATGCAAGTTCTCTTTTACATGATTACACAACTTGAACCAGAAAAGTAAGCAAAGAAAAAGATGAAGGTTAACTACAGTTGGGTTCAAACCCATTAAGGATTAAGGAGAAATAGACATTTACATCAAGAGATTCATTAATACTAACTATTAAAAATCTTTTCTGACTCATTTCGGCAACAACCATTAAACTCAGGTCACCATTATCCATTAACAGATTATCAAAGACCATTATCCATCAAAGACTAAGAACAACAAAACCTTGAGTCGGTTTAGGGAGGAAATCAAAGTAAAAGCACAAAATGCAGCAAACACACCACGTGAACCCATGATTAAAGGCATACAGATTATCAACCCATGTTTATCAAGCAAAAAATAATGGCTGTTTAGAAATGCACTGTAAATATTAAAGTCAATCCATGTTCAGAAATGCATTTTCGTTTGAGCATTTCATCAAATACCTTAAATGCATACTTTTATTCAGTAAAATCAACTCAAATATTACATTTCAAGTGATTCTATCAATTGTTACATGAGATTACTTCGAGTATTTGATCTTGACAACTACTTTTGCGATTTCGTATCAAACTATGCCTTGAGAATATGCAGCCTTGATGTGAGAGGTTGAGTCGTGCAAAACTTGTGCAGTGAGGAATCAAGAATTGAGAAAATAGTAAGAAATCACACCAATTCTGTACTTCTGTTGGATAATTCAGAGAATGTGTTTGCTTTACGAGTGAAGAAAATGTGAGGTGGTTGAAGGAGAAGGAGAAATATCGAAAATTTTGATCCGCGAAAAAAACTGTTTTGAACCGGTTTTTGTTGGTCTGGTTCATTGTGTTTTTAGTAAACCCGACCCAAACAACTCTAGATATCGCCAAGCATCTGAAAATGATTAAAGCCCAGGTTCACTTTCAGCCCAAATGCCCACGAGCCCAATAACAAATTAACGAAACCCTCTCCCATATGTTTAAGTTGGTTTTCTCATTATCTCGTTTCTCATTTGGTTTTCTCGCTCAGCGGCTCAGCCTCATCTGCTCCAGTTTCACACTTTGACCGCGACTGCACGCCACTTTCTCCCTCGCAGCGGCCGACTCCCTTCAACTCAACTCGGTAGTTCTGCCCCTCCCCGCACTCAGATCTCTCTCTCT
>JAJGRW010002178.1:0-14531 GCA_025461045.1 Carex parvula | reverse complement strand
AACCACCGGTGGAGCCGCCATAGGTGAAACGTGCCCAGCCCTTACCAATGCCCCGAAACTGCTTCTCGATCTCGGGGATCAGCTCGTAAGTGATTGCATCGCCGTAAGGTCCGAGGTTTTCCGAATTGACAGCATAGGAGTCATCATAATAAGGGTTGGCATGTTCTATCTCGATGGCCAGGACGCGGGGAAATTAGGGCCGGTCCATTGCTTATAAAAATCATATGCTTCCTGTTGACGATCTTGTTATAACCGGTAATATGAAAACGCGCGCTGGTGTCCGGCGGCAGATTGGCATCGGGCGGAGTAATGCGGAATCCGCCAAAATCGGATGGAAAATGGCCGTGGAAGATAGCCAGCGGATATTTCACGGTAGGATGTTCGTCAAATCCTTCCGGCAAAAGTATATGGGCGCCAATGAACATCGGCCGACCCCAGAATTCGGTGAGAAGCTTGCTTTGGATACGGATATGTTTGATATACTTACTGTCCCTGGGTTCACTTACAGGCGGGATGACCTTGTCGATCGTAAGACTGATCTCATTGGAAGTAGCAGGATCGAAATAAACCTTTAGAGGTGTGGAATAGATATTTCCAGGAGCCAGGTTCCAATGCTGGCCTTCGCCTCTGTCCATGGGCAGTTTGACCGTATGGCCATTTTTCAGATGGAAGGTCTCGTATTTGTGCAGCAGGACCTGAACGTAGTAGTCCCCTGCAGGGACATCCTTTAGTCTTTCCAGCGGATAGCCAAAAGCATGCATGTCGACAAGCTGCGAATGTTGCGCCTGCCAGCCATCGACGTCGATACCAAAGACCAGTTGTGTCCCTGCGGCGTCGTTGATCTGGAACCGGGGTTCGGTCTTATTGGTTTTGGAGATCAGCAATAACAAGCGTCCGTCCAGGTTTTCCTGTTGCAGGGAAGGGTCAATAGTTACCCGGAATGTCTGGGACGAGCCCAGGAATGGAAGCAACAGAAAACCAGGAAGCCTATTTGCTTTTTAGCAGTAAGCATATCCTGGTTTTAAAAAGTTTTAGTTCAACTCTTATAGCAATTAATTAGTTGGGTAGGTTAAAGTATTTTTTGACTGAGTTATAATCGCTATAGTTTAAACCGGGTGTTACGGAAGCCGGCTTGGTACCTGGTATTATAATATATCTGTATTGCTGATGCTTCCCATCTGTATCAGTATATGTACCCGAATAAAAGTTAGTAGCATTTGAGAGTAAGTTTATGGATCCGGGAGTAAAAATGGGAGTGATCGTAAGCAGACTTTGGTAGACGATATCGGTATACGGCAGCGGATAAATGATCGGATTGGCTGCAGTTCCCGCGTTTAAATATACTTTTACTTCTCCTTGTGAAAGCACAGTTGAAGTAAGCTTGGGTGCAGAAATGGTAGCTACCCAGGAGATGGTGTCAACGGTGTTGGCGTCTGGCATAACTGTATCAGCGCCAACAAAGGTTACATCCGTCCACGCTGAATAAGTAACATTAGCCGTAGTAGAATCCCCCTTAGGCCCCTGTGCACCAGCAGCACCCGCGGGTCCGGCCGGTCCGGCAGGACCAGTATCACCTTTTTTACAGGAAACAACTAAGATGGCGGCAAAGAGTACAATTGCCAGACAAGAGTAAAGCTTTGGTTTCATAACTTTTTATTTGAAGTATCAATTGATTGCAGCAATAACAATTTAAGGATTATATGTAAGAATTTGCGCGAGGAGGTCACTTTTTTTGAATTTCATTGGCCGGAAATGGGGATTTTTCGATTTTCTGCCTATCGGGATGCGGTTTAACGGGAATGAGGTCACCGGCCGATGCAGGGAACCGGAAAAAGAATGAAAATAGAAGCTTGCACTTATGGATCGTGAAGAAAATACATGGTATCTTGAAACTAAACTTTATCAATGAAAAGAACAACCTTATCTGCTGTGGCATCCACATGCCTCCTTCTACTGTTATCATGCTTCACGTTGTTATTCACCACTTGTAAAAGACAGAACGAATCTTCAACGCGCGCGGGTTCCCGTGTTGAGAAAGGCGATGAAGATTCATAACATGGCATGTTAATAAAGATACGAACAAGATCAAGCAACAATTTGAGGCTAAGCTGAAAGCTAGTACGAGCCTAAGCCCTCAAAGTACACAAGGATGCGCCGTATTTGGATCTGTATCGAGCTATGGCGTAACCCGTACCGGTACTTGTGCAACAGGCTACAGCTATACGTTACGGCTGGACGATATATTTATTAGTTCTTCCACTCCGTTACTTTTAAAAGTTTTGATCAACGGAGTACCATTTACCCCTACTTTGATAAGCTCTTCCGGATTTATTGGTCACTATTCGCTTTCTGCATCTTACAGTAGTTTCGGAGTGTCAGACGCAAATTATTGTAGCACCAACAGTCTGACAATCGGATTTGAAAACTATTGCGGCTTTGTATCTACCAGTGAGTCAATACAATTGACCCCTTCGGAAGCCTGTGGCAGCACTAACCCTGATATTACTAGCACCACTTCCCATTACTCTTATCCGCCTACGATGATGAACACTCCCCGTGCAGGCAGTGTTGATCTTGCTCTTCTTGTGAACCTATGTAACACCTGCACCGTTCGTTATCCCGATTACTATGTATTCCAATACCGGTTGACCGGTACGACCACCTGGACCACAGATACTGTGGGGTACCCTCAATACTTGCTGCATACCGTGTCTTTACCTAGCGGAACCTATGATCTGCAGGGCTATAATGAATGTGCTCCTGGCAGCGCTGTACCAAATAACGGACCGGTCGTGAGCGGGTCTCCCTCGACATTTACCGTGCTTTAACTTGTAACTATTCATATGTCAAATAGAAACCCCGCAAAATGCGGGGTTCTATGTTAATTATTGATAATCAACACCTTTCCCCTTTTTCCTATTAGAACTGGGACCGATTTCCAACCTTTGGAATGCAGTTTATAAGGGAAGTCGTAGATTTAAAACAAAACAAGCCATGAAACACCTCCGTTATCTAAATGTCGTGCTGACCGGCATAGCCATCAACTTGGTGCTGATAACACTGGCGGTAACCAGGCTTTTTCCGACCGCAAGCGCAAAAGATAAAACTTCACGGTATGTGACTGTTCCCGTGAATGCCGATGGGGCAGTAAACGTAAATATAAACCAGGTTGCCGGAGAGGATGTCAGATACCGGGCGTTGCCAATAGACGTGAAGGATGTTGATAGAAGGACGATACGGAGTAGCCGGTTGCCGGTGATAGTTGGAAAATAGTCAGCGTCGCGCGATGGCACCTGATTTGCATACGTACCGATAAACAGCACGATGGAAAACGCATCCTGGGTATCATTTTGTCCATAATAGGAGTGGTAGGCCTCGTTCTTGCTGCCGTCCGTTTTGCCAATGGCGTATCCGGAGGCCAAAGTGTCCGGATGATTTTCGTGTACGCTATCTTAGGCGCTATTTTCTTCTTTTCAGGCATCGGCTTAATAAAAAACACAAAGGATAGGCCGACGTAAATTATAGATCCCTGAAAAATTGCTCAAACACAACTTTCCCATCCCGAACCTGGTAGACACAAACTTCTTCAATGCTCTTATAGCCAATTTTCCTGAATTCAATTTCCATCTTCAGGATCACAGTAAAATAATTGCCTGCAATCAAAGGTTCAGACCAGCTGATATGATGGAATTTTTCCACTTTGGCAAGAAACTCCTGTTCTTTTGCATTCATGTTCGAAGCTCCCACGGTTTTGCTTCCGTCGGGATCGATGCTGATTATATCAGTATCATATAATTCATACTGCGCTTCGAGAAACTTCCCTTCTTTGCATAATTCGATCAGTCTGCTGGCTACTATTGCTGTTGACATGGTTAATGTGATTTAGGATCTTGCAACATCTAAACGAGGTTTTTGTTTGACTGACCACATTGCCAAACCTGTCTCACCACTACTTGTAGGGCAAAAACGAAAAGGGTCCGGAGAACCAGCGTTCTCCGAACCCTTAATACGATTTTAAAAATTAATCTGCGGAGAGGGTGGGATTCGAACCCACGGTACAGTGTAACCCGTACGACGATTTAGCAAACCGTTCCTTTCGGCCACTCAGGCACCTCTCCTCCAATTCCCTTTGTCTTAAATTTCGAAGGGGAGGCAAAAATAAAGATTAATTGGTTTACACCCAAATGCGGTTTGATTTTTTGTAAAAATTAGCGTGGAATCCGTGCCAGAGCGAAAAAGACCTCAAAAATGGCAGCCGTTTCAAGCAAGCAGGCGGTTTGGGCAACCCAAAGTGAAAAACCCACCCCGGAGGCCGGAATGGGTTTGTGTTGTTAGTATAACGAGTTAAAAGACGATAATTAAGTTACATCGCAGCGAGCTGAACTTTTTGCTGGAGCTCCATCACGTTTTCGCGAAAGAGGCTATCAGTGTCCATAAGATCCTTGACAGTCTGGCAAGAGTGAATGACAGTGGTGTGGTCACGACCACCAAAATGCTCTCCGATAGTCTTGAGTGAATTTTTTGTGAATGCCTTGGCCAGGTACATAGTGATCTGTCTTGCCTGAACGATTTCACGCTTGCGGGTTTTCTGCAGTAGTTTATCATAAGACACATCGAAGTATTCGCATACCATACGCTGTATAGTTTCGATGGTGATCTCTTTGCTGCTAGTTTTCACGAAGTTACGGAGTACCTTTTTAGCCAATTCAAGATCAATTTCCCTTTTATTGAGCGAAGATTGTGCCAAAAGTGAAATTAATGCTCCTTCAAGCTCACGGATATTGCTGTTGATATTATAAGCCAGATATTTTACCACTTCTTTTGGCATCTCAAGGCCGTCATTCTTCATCTTTCTTTCGAGGATATCGATGCGAACTTCATAGTCGGGCATCTGCAGGTCGGCACTGAGACCCCAGCGGAAGCGGCTCAACAATCTTTCCTGTAAGCCATCGAGATCCTTTGGCGGCTTGTCTGATGAAAGGATCAGCTGTTTTCCGGACTGGTGAAGGTGGTTGAAGATAGCAAAAAAGGCATCCTGGGATTTTTCGGCCCGGCTGAAGAATTGAACGTCATCTATAATAAGTACATCGACGAGCTGATAGAAATGGATGAAGTCGTTGATCGCGTTGTTACGGCTATGGTCGACAAACTGGTTGATGAACTTCTCCGAGCTTACATATAATACTACCTTATTCTGATGAAGGCGTTTAACTTCGTTGCCGATAGCCTGCGCAAGATGTGTCTTACCCAACCCTACACCACCATAGATAACAAGGGGGTTGAAGGAATTGGCACCCGGTTTTTCCGCAACCGTCTTACCGGCCCGGCGTGCAACACGATTGCAATCTCCTTCGACAAAAGAATCAAATGTGTAGACCGGGTTAAGCTGAGCGTCGATTTGCATCTTCTTCAGCCCCGGGATCACAAAGGGGTTCTTTACAGGGTTATTTATGATAAGAGGAAAATCCATTTCGTTATTGGAAAAAGTTTTGTATCCATGAGCCGGAACATCCATTGTAAGAGGCTTGTTCTGATGATTCCCACTATCGACCATGATCCTGTATTCAAGCATTGCCTCTTTTCCTAAAATTCTTCTCAGGGTCTTGGCCAGTAAGTTTACATAATGTTCCTCCAGGTATTCATAAAAGAATTGGCTGGGGACCTGTATGACCAGGACATTGTTCTTTAACTCAACAGGCTTTATCGGCTCGAACCACGTTTTATAATGCTGCCACTCTACGATATCCTTGATTATTTCCAAGCAATTACTCCATACTTTGTCAAACGTTTTTGCCATTATTGAATAACCAATTTTTATGCCGATTTACGAATTGTATTACTTAAAATGTTTTTCGGAACTGGATTCTAAAAAGTTGCGCAGGGCGGCGAATATCAAAACTTTTCATGAAATAAAAAATTTTTTATTCACTTGTTTTTCTTGCTTCGCATACAGTTTTGAGTTCTGGTAATAACATTCATTTTTTTTCTACAAAACACTTGTCCAGCCTGACTAAAATAAGACCATGCCAAAATCAAATCCAAGCCGATTCAGGCTTTTACAACCCCTTCCTTCGTCAATTCTTTAAGACTTATTAACATCGATACCGATGCGAGTTGGGGACGATTGCAGTACAATCGCCTCCGCGAAGCATATTGCGACAGTAGTGGATCCAGGCATAATCCAGCAGTTGAACCTGCCGGTATGTTTTAAACTTACTTAGTATGAAGAAGGAGAACATAAGCTTCGATGAGACCGAACCTTTCTTCATATATGTAGAGTTTGTTGTGAGGTAGTTGAAGATACAAATTATTTGATTGCCTTTTCGAATCCGGGATATTTTTTTAAAAAATTGCCCGTTACCATTTTGAGGGATTTTTTTTACGAGAAAATTTTCCTATGGATCACAGTGGTTAAAATATTCTATCTTAAACGGACAGAAGTAATTATAGTAAATTTGCCTCCTGGGATCAACACCCTTGGGTAAACAAATCGCGCCTTTAGGTGAACTACCTGACAATATGCGACAAACACTTCAATTAAAATTATTGCCGGCAGAAGCAGCCAGTGATAGCATCATCCGGGAATATATATCCCAGGCGACAGGACGCAGAGAGCAGCTTATCACCGGTTTTAATCTTTTAAAGCGATCGATAGACGCAAGAGGACGGCAACCGCATATCCTTTTGACAGTGGAAGTTTTTATTGATGAAGCTTTTACAGAAACAGCTTCCGAAGTCTATTCGTTCCCCGATGTGTCAAACGCTGACAAACAGGTTATCATTATCGGCGCAGGACCCGCCGGATTATTTGCCGCACTGCAGCTGATAGAAGAAGGCATCCGGCCCGTATTGCTGGAAAGAGGGAAAGATGTCCGTTCACGCCGCAGGGATCTGGCAGCCCTGAATAAAGATGGCATTATTCACCCGGAGAGTAATTATTGTTTTGGAGAAGGTGGGGCCGGCACCTATAGTGACGGTAAACTTTATACCCGCAGCTCAAAACGCGGAGATATACGCCGGATACTAAATCTGCTTGTTCAGTTTGGCGCCGATCCGTCCATCCTGGTCGATGCACATCCGCATATCGGCACGAACAAGCTTCCCCGGATCATCCAGGCCATGCGACAGCAGATCACCGATAGCGGGGGTTTATTTTTTTTCGAAAAGAAGGTTGTAGACTTTATTCTACATGATGGGAGCATCCGGCAGGTTAAGACAGCAGACGGTGACAAATATGATGGCAGCTCGGTCATTCTTGCGACGGGCCATTCTGCACGGGATATCTTCGAGTTGTTGCACAGTCGGAAAATTCTGGTCACGGCTAAGCCTTTTGCACTGGGCGTGCGTGTTGAACATCCACAAGGTTTGATAGATCATATCCAATATAAAACACAGTCACCTTTTCTGCCACCGGCTGCGTATAGCCTGGTAGAGCAGGTAAACCAAAAGGGCGTTTTTTCTTTTTGTATGTGCCCGGGGGGTATCATTGCCCCAGCCTCTACTGCAGACGGTGAACTGGTCGTCAATGGCTGGTCGCCTTCCCGCCGTAATAATCCGTTTGCAAATTCAGGCATTGTCGTCAGCGTGGAAGAAAAAGATATGACGCCCTTTCAGCAGCAGGGTCCGCTGGCAGGCCTCGCCTTTCAGCAAAGCGTCGAACAAAAGGCCTTTGAATGGGGAGGAGGAAAGTTCGTAGCGCCCGCCCAGCGTCTGGCTGACTTTGTTGCAGGCAGGATATCTGACAGCCTGCCTGCATGTTCCTACCTTCCGGGGCTGCGCAGTGTCTCCCTGCGTGAAGTGCTGCCTCCCTTTGTATATGAAGACCTCCGGGGAGGCTTTAAAGCCTTCGGGGAAAAAATGAAGGGTTATTTCACTAATGAAGCTGTTATCGTGGCTACCGAGTCCCGTACATCCTCTCCTGTCCGTATCCCCAGAGACCCCCAAACCCTGCAGCATCCGCAGATAAGGAATTTATTTCCCTGCGGAGAGGGTGCAGGTTATGCCGGTGGCATTGTCAGCGCCGCGATGGATGGAGAGCGTGTTGCCGGAATGGTGGCACGCAACATTTGACGGTTTCGTCGACTAATGAGCGAAGATACCGGCTGCATTACGTATTTTAGTTACCAAACACCTTCTCATGCGAGTCCTGACAGTAACCGAAACCAATATTTTGGAAGTTTCCAATCTGGAAAAGCATTTCTCATCACAGGTGGCCGTGGACAAGATCAGCTTCCAGTTAAAGGAAGGATCCATCTTTGGTCTGCTGGGTCCCAATGGAGCAGGGAAAACTACACTTATCCGGATGATCACCGGTATTTTTTATCCCGATGAAGGGTCTATCCTTTTTGAAGGCCGGCCTTTCCAGCCGGAAAGCGATATCGGGAAGATCGGCTATATGCCGGAAGAACGGGGATTGTATAAAAAGATGAAGATCGGCGAACAGGCCGTTTACCTGGCTCAGCTAAAAGGTCTGAGCAAACAGGAAGCGACGCGTAAAGTGAAAGAATGGTTTATCAGGTTCGGGATGCAAACCTGGTGGAATAAAAAAGTGGAAGACCTGAGCAAGGGCATGGGTCAAAAACTACAGTTTGTGACTACCGTATTACATGAGCCAAAGCTGATTATCCTCGACGAACCCTTCAGCGGGCTCGATCCGGTTAATGCTAACCTGATCAAAGATGAGATCTATTCACTGGCCCATAAAGGCGCGACAATTATTTTCAGCACCCATCGTATGGAACAGGTCGAAGAGATCTGCGACCATATCATTTTAGTGAATAAAGGGCAGAAGATCCTCGATGGGTCCGTCAATGGAGTCAAACAAAAGTTCAAGGAGAATCTTTTTCAGCTGAGAATAGAAGAAGATACTCCTGTGCCCGCAGACCTGTCTTCCGGTGTTTTTGAGATCGTGAGCAGAGACGGAGGGAACTGGCTGGTAAAAATAAAAGAAGGTTACAAGCCCAACGATGTGCTGGAATTCTTTATCCGCGGAGGATTCAGTATTCTTTCTTTCACCGAGTTGCTTCCTTCGCTGAACGATATCTTTATCCGGCTTGTAGAGGGCACGTCACAAACAAGGCAGTTCCAGGATCTATAAATCTACTATTATGAGTAAGATATGGCTGATCATGCGGAGGGAATACCTGATCCGCGTCCGTAATAAGACCTTTTTGATCTCTACTTTTCTCCTGCCCCTGGTGATCATTCTTTTTATCGCAGGCTCCGTCGTTTTGTCGGAGCAGACAAAGACCCGTCATCGGATAGCCATAGTAGATGCAAATGGGTATTTTAAGGATTATCTTAAGAGCGACTCTTCGATCATCTTTGATTTTACCCCCGGGATCGACAGCCTCAACTACGAACAGAAGGGTTGTACGGCGATCCTGGCCATCCCATTGTTGCAGGAGGGGAAAAAACCAGACTATAAGCTAAAGTATAAAAAGCAACTGAGCATTTCCGGGGCAACAGACCTGGAGAACCGGGTTGAGAATGCCGTTACCGATCATCTTATTTATGAGCAGGCTAAGATCACCAAGGGCCGGCTTGATTCGATACGCCTTCAATCCAATATCGGGCACCTGCGGAGCTATGAGGACAATGGTAAGACCCTAAAGGAATCCAGCCAGGGTTTTTCCTATCTTATTGGTTATCTCAGCGGAATCCTGATCTATATGCTCACCTTTATATATGGAGCCATGGTCATGCGGGGTGTGATGGAAGAAAAGACAAATCGCATCGCCGAGGTCGTGATCAGCTCGGTCAAACCTTTTCAGCTGATGATGGGTAAGATCACCGGCATCGGTATGGTAGGGCTGACCCAATTTTTATTATGGGTCGTTTTGTTAGTGGGCCTTGCCGTGGTCGCACAGGGATTTATATCCCCGGATACCTGGAAAGGTGTGCAGCAATTACAACAAAGTAATGCCATGGGGAATGCCGGATCGGCTGTCCAGGTCGGAGAAGCGGCCCAAAAACTCTTTCAGCTTACCAATGTCAAGTGGGGGCTGACCTTAATTTGCTTTCTCTTTTATTTTGTCGGTGGTTATCTCTTCTATTCCGCCTTGTTTGCGGCCGTTGGCAGTGCTGTCAACGAAGATCCTCAGGAGGCGCAATCCCTGATGCTGCCTATTACGCTGCCGATAATCTTTTCGTTTGTTATTATGACCATCGCCGTGCAGGACCCTGCCGGCCCGCTGGCTGTCTGGGCCAGCATCATTCCGTTCAGCGCACCCATTGTCATGATGGCGCGTATTCCCTTTGGAGTTCCCTGGTGGCAGTTGGGCCTTTCGATGGCGCTGCTGGTCCTGGGATTTCTGGGGACGACCTGGCTTGCCGGGAAGATCTACCGGACCGGAATCCTGATGTATGGGAAAAAGCCCAGCTGGAAGACGATGTGGAAATGGGCTTTTCATAAGTGAGCGGTACTGGCTCAGCTTTGGATGAATGGTAAAAAAAAGTTGAGTGCCGGTGCAACATTCACCCCTTTGCTGCGTATTTTTATACGAAGAGTGTCGTGGATTTGAGTAAAGAAGACTATGTTTGGTCTCGTAGCCGCGGTGCGGCAGATCTCTCAATTTTGGAAGGCATAACTCAACGATAGATTTAAGCCTCATGTGTAGTAGAAAAAACGGGACTGTTCTCAGCCCCGTTTTCTTTTATCGTAAGTTTTGTATGATCAGACTAGCTGGCGTCAAGAAGACGAAGGATAGGATAATCGGAATTGTCCGAGCTGGAGCCTACATCTTCAGGTAAGAATTCCACGCTTAGCTTCACGGATGTTTTTTCCCGGATAGCTACATTGGGGCGCCGGGCTGACTGGTAACCCTTTTTATCAAACTGTACGGTTACCTGGGACACGGGCAGCTGGGAGAAGCGGAAGTAACCATCAGAGTCGGTCTGAACCTCCTTGAGGTTGTTCGTACCGGGAACAATAGCCGAAACTGTCACCCCGCAAAGCGGCTTTTTGGTAACTGCGTCGGTAACATAACCGTGCAGCACACCCTCCAGCTTACCTGTTCCGGCTTTTACACAGAGTGCAAGAGGGAAGAGGAGTAAGAAGAACAGCAATTTTTTTTGGTTACCCATAAAAAGGTTTTAATGTTAGCATTCGGGATTGTTCTTCTAATATGGCAACAGGCACTCGTCTCCTCTAATTTAGCTGAATTTTTGAAACCACGCAAATCGGGATTTGAGGCAGGTAAATACCAGGGGTAATTGGGTATACCCGAGCGCAGCGAAGGGAATGAACGAGGAAAAGCGAGGGACGAAGCTTTGCCGAAGTTCCGCTCCGCCGAAGGTCTGAGCGAAGGCCAAGTATGCCGCAGGCCCGGCTGGCGCTGGCGGGGTCATCACGACTCCCCAAGGTCGATCTCGGTATTATCCCCGATGTTGAGGCTGCGGGATTCTCCCTTTACATCCGTATCACTGCCGATAAGGGAATGAGTGAGGACAATATCATACAGATCGGCAAAGGAGCCAATGATGGAGTCCTTTATAATAGAGTAGTTGACGCGTGTTTTCTCTCCGATGGCCACATTGGGCCCCACGATGGAATTGCGGATATCACAGCCGGGTGCAATGCTAACAGGCTGAATAATAATAGTATTCTCAAACTGGTGCTCCGGGGCGATGGTACCGCCAAATTTCTTCAGCAGTTTTGCATTTGATTCAAGAAGGGTCTCTTTTTTGCCACAATCGAACCAGTTTTGCACCTTGAAGGCCCTGAAATTGACCCCGCTGCGGATCATACATTCGATGGCATCGGTAAGGTTGTATTCGCCATAGCTGGTGACATGGTTACGAAGATTGTTCTCGAGACAGCTGAAGAGGGTATCCGTTTCGCGGATCCGGTAAATGCCGACCAATGCCATATTGGATTTCGGGATCTGGGGTTTCTCGACCACCCTGCCGATACTGCCGTCGTCTTCCAGCTCGGCAACCCCGAAATTGCGGGGGTCGTCGACACGTTTGATACCCAGCAGCGACTGGGGCTGGTTGAGGACGTCCCTGACGTCGTATTCGCAGATGGTATCACCCAGGACAATAAATACTTCGTCTTCGCCTACGATGCTGCGCGTAAGCAGGACGGCGTGACCGATACCCTGCCGCTCGCTCTGAACTACAAAATGAGCCGTCAGCTGCGGGTATTTTTGCTTGACAAAGTCCTGGATCTTTTCACCAAGATAACCTACAATAAAAATGAACTCGGTGATTCCGGCTTCCATCAATTGATCTACAATAATGGAGAGAATAGTCTTACCCGCTAAAGGGATCAAAGCCTTGGGTTGCGTATAAGTATGCGGACGTAATTTTGTTCCAGCTCCTGCTACGGGAATGATCGCTTTCATGTCAAAATGGTTGTCGTCGTCTGTACATGCGGCTTTGGGCCTCGTGCACTACCGGACTTCGTCCGGTAAGAGCGTGTAAAATAGTGAATTTTATTCTTTTTGACCTATTTTTGCGCCATGCAAAAAGATACTTTAGTTTTCGACCTCATTCAAAAAGAACTGGAGCGTCAACGTCATGGCATTGAATTGATCGCCTCGGAAAATTTTACTTCCCTCCAGGTGATGCAGGCCATGGGCACCGTTCTGACCAATAAATATGCAGAAGGTTATCCCGGCAGGAGATATTATGGAGGTTGTGAGATCGTAGACCAGGTGGAACAATTAGCTATCGACAGACTAAAGGATATCTTTTCCTGTGAGTATGCCAACGTGCAGCCGCACAGCGGCGCCCAGGCCAATGCCGCGCTGATGCTGGCGATACTTCAGCCCGGAGACACCATTCTTGGACTGGACCTGAGCATGGGCGGACACCTGACACATGGCTCCGCCGTCAATTTCTCCGGAAAATTATACCACCCTGTCTCCTATGGAGTAGGCAAAGAAGACGGCCGGGTCGATTACGATATGATGGAGTCGGTGGCCAAAAAAGAAAAGCCAAGGCTCATTATCTGCGGCGCCAGCGCCTATAGCCGGGACTGGGATTATACCCGGATCAGGGCCATCGCCGACAATGTGGGTGCCCTTGTTATGTGTGATATGGCGCATCCGGCCGGGTTGATCGCCAAAGGATTGCTCAACAGCCCTTTTGAACACTGTCATTTCGTGACTTCCACTACCCATAAGACGCTGCGCGGTCCCCGTGGCGGCATCATCATGATGAAAAAGGATTTCGACAATCCTTTCGGATTAAAAGACGTGAAGGGTAATATCAGACCCATGAGCAACCTGATCGACATGGCTGTTTTCCCTGGTACCCAGGGCGGTCCGCTGGAGCATGTTATTGCAGCCAAAGCCGTTTCTTTTGGCGAGATCCTCTCCGACGGGTTCACGACCTATGCAAAACAGATCATTTCCAATGCCCAGTCAATGGCAAAGACCTTTTCGGAAAAAGGTTATCATATTGTATCAGGCGGTACGGACAACCACCTGCTGCTGATCGACCTGCGGAACAAGAATATCAGCGGTAAGAAAGCGGAGATCGCCCTTGGAAAAGCGGAGATCACCGTAAATAAGAACATGGTCCCTTTCGACGACAAAAGCGCGTTTATCACTTCCGGCATTCGGGTGGGCGTACCTGCTATTACGAGCCGGGGAATGAAGGAAGCGCATATGGCCACAGTAGTAGAGCTGATCGACAAAGCGCTGATAAATGCAGAGAACGAAGATGTGCTGGCGGCGCTACGCGGAGATGTGAATGCTTTTATGAAGCAATTCCCGCTTTATCCCGAACTGGGCTAAAGCGTGATAATAAATATATTTATATGTTGCAAAGAAAGCAAACGCTATGGATGTCCCTGGCCGTTATTTGTGCGGCACTGACCTTTAAATTCGCCTTCTACTTTGGGAATATGAAAGTAGGATTGAACGGGATTGCTCCGCTGGAGGTGAAGGCAGTGCCAACCTTTGGCGCGGGATCTGTCAGCGCCGGCTCCGGTAGCGTCCTGATTCTGCTTGTCACAGTGATCATCATTGTGGGCCTTCTTATTAATATCTTCAACTTTAAGGCGAGGAAAAAAACAGCTCTGGATCACGATCGGGCTTATCGTCCTGTCCCTGCTCAATATCCTTCTTTACTGGTGGAAGAGCGGTGTTCCGCCCTTTGAATCCGGCAGCTACAGCCTTGGCGCGCTGCTATCCCTTGCCATACCGGTTCTCCTGATAATGGCGGCAGGCGGAATCATGAGAGATCAGAAGCTGGTGAAAAGCGCGGACCGGCTGCGGTAGGTGGCGGCGCGGGCGACGGCAGCAAACGGACAGCGGCTGTAGCGAAAGCGGACAGTGCGTAGGCTCAAGGCCTCCTAATTATCTGGCATACAATCAATAATATTAAGGCATTAACTTTGTGAGAGATTCGGCTCAATCTTCCTGGCCATGATCAAAAACTATCTTCGCATCGCTTTCCGCAATCTTTGGAAGCATCGGGTCTATTCTTCTTTAAACATTTTGGGACTGACGATCGGGATGTCGGCTTGTTTCCTGATCTTTTTGTACGTCCGCTTCGAGCTGAGCTATGATAATTTTCAT